>JAQQSW010018749.1:0-11183 GCA_028646575.1 Pseudocheirus occidentalis | reverse complement strand
AAAAGAGGCAAGGGATAACTGTTACAACTTTACTTTCATTTACTCTCATTGAATTTGGCTTAGGGAAGGAAAGAAATAAACTCTAAATTGAGTATCTTGCCACATAGGAGAATAGGGGGGAGGGGGCTCAGAAGGGGGGTGATGGAGGGAAGGGCGGGGGAGGGGTATGGGAAGCATTCATTTCAGTAAAGGGACAGGGACAAGGTAGAGAAGAAAACAAGGGGGGGTGCAGGATAGGAAGGAGGGACATACAATTAACCTCTCACAATTTGCCCACCGTGGAGATGTTCTGTGTAATTACACAGGTACAGCCTGTATTGAATTGCTGCTCCTCCCAGTGGGAGTGGGTGACAGGGGAAGAATTGCAAGAATCTAGTATTTAAAGTTATACAATTAAATGCAACTGGGAATATATACAGGGATGGGGGCAGGGAGGAGCTCTCTACCCTGCTAGAAAGCTAGAAAGGTGTTGGAGGAGGGCATAAAAGGGAACAGATTGTGAGAGGGGTCTTACAGTGGGATCAATGTTCTGGGCTGGGGGGTAGGGACAAAAAGGGCAAAAAGGGGAGAAAATTTATAACTCAAAACCTTGTGGAAATGAATGATGTAACCAAGAAAATAAATTAAAATTAAAAAAAAAAGAAATTGTAAGGAACTTATTAAAGTTGAACTATTTAAATTCCCACATGGAAATAAAGATAATTGTAACTCATAAGGATTTTCTCAGTCTGAGGATAGTTGAAGGGAATATGTATGTGTATGTATACATACATATATGTATGTATAGGAGGGTATATATATGTATATAATATATGTGAGTGTGGGCATGTGTATATTGATGTATACATAGATAGAGGGCACAGGATGAGTTGAATATGAAGGGATGATATCAAAAAACAAAATTAAGAAGTCAGAGAGGAATGTACTGGGAGGAGAAAAGGAGAGATAGAGTAGGGCAAATTATCTCATTTAAAAGAGGCAAGAGAAAACTGTTACAATAGAGGGGAAGAGGAGGAAGGTGAAAGGAAATGGGTCAAACTAACTCTCATTGAATTTGGCTTAAGGAGAGAATAACAGACACACTCAACTGGATATCTTAACCTACAGAAAAATAGGGGAATACTGCATAAGATGGGGGATGATAAAAAAGAGGCCAGATTGGGGGAGAGGGTAGTTAGAAGCAAATATTTTTGAAAAATGATAGGTCAAAGAAGAAAATAGAATAAGGGGGGAGCAGGATAGTATGGATGGAAATACCATTAGTCTTTTACAATATAACTACTATGGAAATGATTTGGGTAACTACACATGTACAACTTATATTGAATTGCTTATCTTCCCAGTGGGAGTGGGTGAGGAGGGAAGGGAGGGGGAATCGGGAACTCAAAGTTTTCAAAACAAATGTTTAAAAATTGTTTTTTACATGCAACTGGAAAATAAGATGTATAGGCTCCGGAGCATAGAAATCCATTTTGCCCTACTAGAAAGTTAGGGGGTGATGAGAGAGGATATAAGAGAGAACAAATTGAGAGAAGGGGTATTCATAGGCTTGCTATCTTGGCTTGGTGATTGGGGAAAGATGGAGAGAACAAATTGTAACTCTAAATCTTGTGGAAATCTGTTGAAAACTAAAAACAAATAAATAAATAAGTAAATTTATTTTAAAAAATAAATAAATCCAATTCACTTGTCATGAAGTGAAGTCATGGCATGAAGTCATGGCACCTTCCTGATGTCATGGTCCTCTTTCAGAACAAAGACAAACAAAGCAACAACAAAATCTCACTATTCTCCTGGAAACTCCCAGTTCAGGATACTCCTTCCCTTAAAATCAGGAAAGAATATACAGAAGAGAAACAAAGTAGTCATTAGCCACACTCCAAAGCGTTTCAATACTCACTTGAAAGTTGGGGAATAGAGCAAAAGATGATCAGATGGAAACTTTTGTATGCACACACATGTTGTGTTCATCCTCTCTCAAATCATCATTCTATCTTGCTCTGAAGCCAATTATAGAAGAATCTTCATTAACATACTGTTTTAACTTCTCAATGATCATGGCCAAACACACACTCTCCAAATCTCTCTGTTAGATGGCAACTGAAAAAGGATTATCTGTACCTGTTTAATCTAAGCTATGACAAAAGGCAAATCTGACCATACTGTAAGGACTAAGTAGGCCCTTACTCACCAGTCTCCACATTACTCACAACATTTTTTCATATCCTAAATTTCTGCTCCTTGTGGCTCACAGGTACCTATGTTATGGTATATCATGTAAGTCAATGCTAGACGAAGATTGCAAAGATCACAATATGCGTGTCTATACATTCACACTCCAACCCATCCCCCCAGCCCTATTACTGTCCATGAGAGGCATTGAATCTGAGTTATAGCTTTAAATCTTAACAATTTTCGTATATTCCCACCTATCTGTTGTATTTCTGCTCTAGTAATATCCTTTCTCAGTAAGGATTATTTTTCAAATGTATGATTATTTTGCATTTTTCCTTCTCTTTTTTCTTTAAAGAAAAGAGCAGTAAAAAGAATCCATAGGTCAAACAATTTCAGAAACATTAAATTTTCCCAAACATTATATTAACCTATAAGTGGTTTGGGGAAAATTCTAAAAAGATTCTTTCTGGGCTTTTCTTATTCTTATATAATAATGGTATTTATCATAAGGAAACTGTAGTCTTCCTTTGATGTAAAAACCCTTGCTTCTAAATCCAAATTAGGAACAGTGGAAGACTAGGATATTAGAGAATTGCTATGTGAGACCCCATCTATTCAGAACCACTGCAATTTATTATCTCTTTAAGGACAATCACAGCAAGTTATGCTTTTTTTCTCCTTAGTCTGCCTTGTTCTATTGTATTCCAGTTTACGACTGTATGGCTTCCTTTAACCTGTGATTTCCAAAAGTTATGACCACTTGAGTCTGATTTTTAAAAGACTTAAGCACACAGTCCTCCTAGCTGACATCTGCATTGACTGGGTCACTTAACATCCTTGAAGTTTTAAAACTTTCAATGTAATTGTTTTATTCTTAAACTAGTGCAGTTTGTGGGTGACAACACTGTATTTCTCAATAGGAAGAAGCTGGGGGATTATTATTGCCAGTCAGTTTATAGGAGAGCATAAAGGATATATACCAAAAATACGTTCCCTGGGCTGGTTCTAGAAAACAGTCACCTTCCACCTCCATTCTGTAACACCTCCAACCAATCACTTTCACTTTCAATTTCTGGATAAGTTGCAGACCTCTCCACTGCCCTCCCCAACATAATACTGACTTTCCATATCTACTTCTAGCTTTTTGTTGCACATTATTCACTTATTTGTTCATTTATGCAATCACTTAGTCATTGATTATGTAGTCAGCCCTTTGAATATGAAGAACTATGCTAAGGGATGGGGAAAAAACAAAGATAATTATAAAGTGTTTTTATAGTCTGTGGAGAATAGAGATAAAATACAAATGCAAATATGGCATGAAATACAATGAGAAACAATTAGTATAGTACAGGACAGAACAGGATATATGACCAGTTAGGATAGGATAGATTAGGAAAGGATAGATTAGGAAAGACAAGATAGGGTGACACAGCAAAGCATAGACTAGAATAAGGTTGTACAGGTTAGGATAGGTTCAGTTAGGATGAGATAGATGTGGTGAGGAGAGCATACAAGACAGAGGGGATATTCATTGATGAAGGAAGAAAAGATTGTTTCCAAATAAAAATATAGAACAAGGATTAACAGAAAAGATAATGTTTGAAGTGTGCCTTAAAAGACAAGTAGTATTTTGCCTTTGGGGGGGGGTAAATGAGATAAATTTGGTACCAAGCCATAGAGGATCTTTATTACCAGCCTGAGGATTCTGAATGAATGAAGGTAGGTGATATGTATGTATATATGCAAGTATGCATGAATTAGTTAGCTGATTGTTTTATGGATGGATGGATGGATGGATGGATGGATGATTGAAAAAAACATTTATTAAGCACTTACTATGTGTCAAAACACCAAAACAAAGAAGACAGAAATATAAAAGCAAGATAATCTCTACCCATAAGGAGCTCACATTCTAATAGGAGGAGACAATACATATAAGGGGAAAGTAATCTATAAATGGTCTGCTATGGACTAGGCACTGTGATAAGTGCTTTGTACAAATATTACCTAATTTAATGCTTAGAACAACCCTGCAAGTTAGGCATTATTATTATCCCTACTTTACAGTTAAGAAAATTAAGGCAAACTGGGGTTAAATAACTTACCCATGGTCACGCAGCTAGTGTCTGAGGTTGGATTTGAACTGAGGTCTTATTGACCCCAGACTCTTCATACTATCTGCTGTGCCACCCACTGCTTCTGACTCTAAGGTAGTTGTGGCTAGGAGAGGGTGTTTTGGTTTAAAAAAAATCATAGAGATGGTGAATACAGAGTCACAGAAGAAACATTTAACCCAGTTTTCCCTGAAACAATAGTAGTATGAATTTGATCATTATCCCGAGAGCAAGAAGTGACAAATGAGGGATGCCAGAAGATGGCTAAGAGAACAGTCAGATGGGACATGAAGCATTAGGTGGATCCATGGACAGTCAGAAATGGTGGATCATGTATGTCTGCCTTGGATGGCTCACCAATCATGTTAGGTCCTCCTCAAAGAAGTGTTTCCCAAACTGAACAAATGAAGTCACCAAGGGGAGGTCTCAGGAAGTCCAGAGGGAGCAATAGCAGGGTATACATCAAGAAATAACTGGATGGATAACCAGGTAAAATGTGAAACAAGATATGTTTGGATCTTATTCTTAAATTCCATATGTCTTTCTGCTTTCTTAATCAACTATAGCATGGCTTTGGTCTTTGATAGAAAACAAATATGTTCATTTTAACTGGGGTATCCATGGTGAACAATGGTTTATTGTGCTGTCCCCCTCAGATTAAAAAAAATGCTTTCAGTGCCCATAATTCCATTAATGGTGGGAATTTTAGCTACCCATAAAAGGTAGCATGCGGGGGAAGGGAGAGATAATTTTGTTAAAAAGGGAGGGTCTCCCTTTGTATCCTTCAAATCACACTAATGAATAAATCTGGCCTTTTCACATGTTTTCAGATAAGAAAGGGAAGGGGAAAGCTTAAACAGAATTTTCTTTGCTTGTTTAAAAAAATCACAAGAATCCCAAGGATCTTTCAGAGTGGGGGAACTTTTTCCTCATTTTTTTCCACTGAGATTTTATATAGTTTTCCCTGTCAGAATGATTTTCTTTCATAGCTACTGATCATGCCACTTAACTGGTTTCCAAAGTGCTTGAAATAGATTTTTCTAGATGAGTTTTGACAGGATGTCCAAACAATCTCTTAAAGTAACAGCACTAAATAAATAACCTGCTAGTACCGTCATTCTTCTAGACCTTTTGCTACCAAAGTCTTGTTTGTAATCATATCAAAGTGCCCTCTGGGTTACTTGTTCTATCATAATTCAAACAGGAAGACTGACAAGGAAAAGGTAAAGTATAATCTGACCTAGAGGAAGTGTTTGTGACCAAGTATACAGCTATTCTGTCTAATTCTTACTTAGGACATCTGATACTGGAGATGTTCTCATAGATATTAGCTATATATCCATTTACTCTTTCCAAAGACTAACCCTACCCTTCAAGAGCTTAAATTCTAATAGGGAACACAACACACATAGGGAAGTGGAAGCCAGGAAGAGGTGTTTTGACTAGGAAATCTATAGACATGATGAGCACAGCTAGAAGAGAATAGATATCATTTCCAGGCAGCAATGACAGATTCCATTGTGGTTTGAGAATCAAATGGAAGGTGGGGCAAAGAGGTGTAGCACCAAGCACACTAGCATACCCAGGATGGGTGCTAGCACAGGTTCTTAGATCTGCTTTTCTAAAGGAAAGCAATTCAAAAAGGGTTAAAAATCTTAGTTTAATAAAACATATATAATTTACCTAGTTCAGGGGAAAAGTCAACACCCTCAGCTTCAGAGAAAATACAAACAGAAGTTACAAGCTGACAAAAAAATACAGACAGAGAAAATAATACAATTCAACAGATGGGTCTACTAGCTGTCTGACCATCACATTCCTGTATAGTTAGTTAGCAAAGAGAGAAGCACCAACATCTGGGTTTTCAAAGCTGGGGGACTCAATGATTACCCAGAGCCTCATCTGGCCAAATCACACAACTCTTTCCATAAGTAAGCCCCAAAGCAAAACTTCACCTCAGGGAGTATGTATAGCCTTCTCCAGGGTGAGAAAACATCACAACTCTCATGACCCACTGCCTAATCACAAAGTAAAAAGGTATGGGTCTTCCTGCAAAGCAAGTCTTCCCTAAGCAAGCTTTTCTTGTTGGGCTCCAAGTGAGACTTATTAAGGGACAGGGAGGATCTTCAAATTCCCTTACCATTATAGGAGGCTAGCAAAAAGAGGGCTGAGAAGTCAAATAAAGCATGTCTAGAGCTGCACCTAGATGTAGTTAGAAACTGAGTCAACCCACAATGAGAATGGTAGAATTCTAGGGCCAGAGTTTAAGGGGTCTGTGTGAAAAGGTTAAGTCAATAAGGGGTATGATTCCTGGTATTTGATGCATATTCCAACATTTCAAAAATTTCCTACATTTCCTGCATTCATACATCTAGGTCTTTAAGAACTGCTATGGTCAAAATATTCATCACCTCTCAGCAAAACTGGTGATAAGTCTCTCCAAACTTAAATGGTCTTCAAACAATAGACATGAAGACAAGTTTCTCTGATAAAGGCCTCATTTCCAAGATAAGTAAGGAACTGATTCAAATTTTAAAGAATAAGAGCCATTCTCCAATTGAAAGTCAAAGGATATGAAGAGACAGTTTTGTAAGAAAGTAATTCAATCTATCGATTGGCCTATGAATACATGTTCCAAATAACTATTAAATTGAAATTAACTAAAACCTTGAGGTTTTTCCTAATACCTATCAGATTGACAAAGTTGACAAAAATAAAAATAAGTGTCAGAGGGGTTGTCAGAAACAGGCACATTAATGCATTGTTGGTATATAGATTTACTAAAATGAATTTCTTGTGACCAGTGATAGAACTACTAGTCCTCTGCCCCAAAGAAATAGACAGAGAGAGAGAGAGAGAGAGAGAGAGAGAAGAGGGGGAGGGGATATACACACACATATATAATATTTATATTAATTCTTTTCATATTGGTGAAGAACTAGAAACTAAAGAATGTTCACCAATTAGAATAGTCAAAAATGTTAATGTATGTAATGAAATACTATTTTACCATAAGAAATGATGAGACAGATTTAGACATATCTGGGAAAAATTGAAGGAACTCATGGAAAGTGAAATAAAAAGAACTAGGAGACCAATTTGTACAATAATACCACCAGTATGAAGACAAACAGCTTTGAAAAACTGAAGAATTCTGAGCAATCCAATAGCAACCACAATTCCAGGGGTCCAATGATGAAGTGGTTAAGAGACTTGACCAAGGTCACAGGGCTAGTAAGTGTTAAGTGTCTGATACTGGATTTGAACTCAGGTCCTCCTGACTCCATGGCCAGTGCTCTATTCATGGTACCAACTAGCTGCCCCAACACCTGACGATTTTAATGGACTCCAAGCTGAAAATTCATCAGCAGTGAGATATGGAAGCCAAAGGAGTTAATAGGATATTAATTTGCATAAATATAGAAGAAAAGGGGGTTTACAATGAGGAGGATGAAAGTCTCCTGGGACCTGGCCTTGGGAAGATCTCTACTAATAGAAATCACTGTTTTGGTGGTAGCAAAGAATTGGAGGCTGAGAGACTAACCAATAATTAGTGAATGGCTGAACAAGTTATGGTGTATGAATCTGACGGCCTATTAGCATTGTGTAAGAAATGATGTGAAGACAGTTTCAGAGAAATCCTGGAAGTTTTCTATGAACTGATACAGACTAAAGTAAGCAGAACCTGAAGAAAATCTTGTAATATAACAACAATAGGCTAAAGACAAACAACTTGGAAAGACAAGAGCACCAATCAATGAAATGACCAACCAAAACTGCAGAAGATGAAACAGTTAACCCTCTTCCTAATAGAAAGGCAATAGATTTATTGCAATTTGAGAAAGTTGGATTGTTGATTTTTTTTAATTCAACCAACTGGAAACATTGTTTTGCTTGGTTGTACATTTTTGTAAGAAGGGTATTACATTCTGTCATAAGCATCACATTGTAGTAAAGACTTTGTCAAACTGCAACATGTCTTAAAGAGCACAACTAGAATAGTGAGGAGACCAGAGACCAGGTCACAGGGGCAGGGTGGTTATGGCTGTTACCAAGTATTTGAAAAGCTGTCATATGGAAGAGAGATTAGACTTGTTTTCCCTCTCCCCAGAGGGCAGAACTAGAAGCAATGGGTAAACACTGCAGAAAAGCATATTTCAGGGGTTAAGGAAATCTTCCTGGTAACTGGAGCTGTTTAAAAGAAGAATAGAGCTCCCTCAGAAGAGAATGAGCTCTTTATTAGATCAACATGAAAGCAGAGACTGCAATGCTACTCTCCCCTGGAGATTATACAAGGTTGGGAGGGGTAGCTAACTTACTGGATGAGAAGAGAGGAAGAGAAAGAAAAGGAAAGGAGAGGAGAGAAGGGGAGGAAGCAGAGAAGGAACGGAAGGGGAAGGGAGAGGATGAGAAAGGAATGAAGGGAAGAAAAGTTAAAGAGGGGAAAAAGAAAGGAGGGGGAAAGAGACAGAGAAAGTGAAGAGAGAGAAGGGAAAGCAGAGAGACAGAGACAGACAAACAGACAGAGACAGAGAGAGGGTTGTAAGCTGTATTTCTAGAGGAAATGCTTATCACACCCCCACAGTGCATAGTGTTACAAAATACAAATACTAATATTCTTTCCCAAACCAAGTACTGACTCATTAGAGTAGGATGACAATTTACAATTCTAGAAAGAAAACAGCTATACTCATTCATATGAACTCATTCTCAGGGGATTTTATTTGGAACTATGCCCAAGTTACAACTAGCTTCTCTCTGCTGATTCACCCCAAATTTGAAGTGACTAATGCTTTGATGATAGTAAAGTTTTCCTAAATAATGTCTTTAGTCACTGTCACTCAATCTTCCCAGGAAAGGAAAACATATGCTAATGTTCCAGTTAGTACATTAGACTTTAACATATGGTAATAATATCACAATCTATGCTTTTTAAAAAGTTACTGTAAGTAACTCGCATCATACCAAATTATGGATGGTAGCAGGTGAATGCAGGTGACAAAATCTAGTGATGACCTGAAGTTGGAGAAAAAGACTACACATGAATAGCAGGTGTGGGCATAGCAATAAGGTCAGAAACCAAGAGAGCAGAAATGAAATAAAGTAGACCCAATTTGGGGTGGAAGTGAGGTGGATGGACAAAAAGAAAGGTCAGAGGTTCAATGTCCACATAAGTCATCAGTAATGTGATGGGCTACCAAATCACACAATTTCAAACTAGAAAGAACCTCAGAGGTCAGTTAGTCAAACCTCTAATTGGAAGAACTGAAGGAAGATTATAAAATGATTGGTTAAAGGCCTGCCAGTCAGCATCCAGGAGATTCACCAAATCTGAGATAAGAGGGACAGGACAGGCAAGTGGGCAGATGAATGGGCCTCATGATCCACAAACAAAGAAGCCAAGTTTGTTGTTCCAGCCTCAACTACTCTTGTTCCTCTGCTTTCCATCCTTTGTGAGTCTAGCATCTAGGCCTGTGGTGATGAATGCAGAGTGAGAGTGACAGGAAAGAATGATGTAGTTCTCTGGTGGAGGAGTCTCCAAGACAATCAGAGTCTCTCTGTAACATTAACTTCATGGCCCATTTCAGAGGACTCTGTTCAAAGGTCCTAATAAGCTCTTCCCACATAAGCTCCTCCTAAGAGTAAAACACCAAATTTCATTTCATGTTAATCCCCCATGTACAGGAAATTCTCAATGAAACCACAAGCCGTATTAAGGGAGTATACATAGCACTAGGGCTCTGTTTCCATGACACGTATACGTAAGGATGGAAAAGTGAACATCTCAGTCCACCATCTGGATATTTGGTCTCCATGACACCAAGCATCAGGATATTTGGAATTAAGTAGACAACTTCTAGATGATGGACAATATTTTTTCATTTTTTTCTTGTGGCTTTTCTGTTATCGTAATGATAAAGCTGAAGTTCAAGGAACAGTCATTTTTTCTCTGAAAGGAATTAGTCAAACAATCATCAAGTATTTATGAAGCATCTACTATAACCCAGGCATCATGTTTAACTTTGATGGTGCAAATTCAAAGAATGATATAAGACCTATTCTCAGGGAGATTACATTCTAATGGGGATCATGAGGTTTAAAGCTGGTAGCCCTAGGAACTTGTCTAGCAATTCTGAGAAGCAATCTGGAAACATCCAAACTGTGCATGACCCAGCAACATCACCACCTACACATAGGTCTATACTGCAAACAGATCAAAAAAGAAGAAAAGGATTGATGTGTGTAAAAATATTTATGACAGCTCTTTTTGTGGTGGCAAAGAACTTGAAACTTTCAGGATGCCCAACAATTGCTGGTATATGAATGTGACTGACTTATTATTGTGCTGTCAGAAATTATGAAGATAGTTTCAGAGAACATTTGGAAGATTTTCACGAATGGATAAGCAGAACCAGAAGAACAATTTATACTATAATATCAAAAGAACAAAGACAACAACTCTGAAAGACTTAAGAATGCTGATCAATGAAGTGACCAACCATAATTTCAGAAAGCTCAAAATGAAACATTCTATTCTCCTCCTAACAGAGAGGTAACAAACTCAATGTAGATTGAGACAGGTTTTATTGGACATGGCCAATGGGGAAATTTGTTTTTCTTGACTGTATAAGTTAGTAACAGGATTTTATTTTTCTTGCTTCCTTAATGGGAAGTAAGTGAGAAGAAAGAAAAAGAAAGTAAATTTTTGTTTGAAAAGAATAATTTTTCCCTCCTTATTCTTAATTTAGTTTTTATTTGTTTTCTTGTTTACATTATTCATTTTCATTACATTTTTTGAATTACACATTTTCTCCCCCATCTTGCTCCTGCGCCAACCCCATAACAGCAATCCCACTGTAAAGCCCCTCCCCTGCTCTGCTCTCCTGTTTT
>JAQQSW010018748.1:0-11184 GCA_028646575.1 Pseudocheirus occidentalis | reverse complement strand
GAGAGAGAGAAAGAGAGAGAGAGACAGAGGAGAGAGAGAGACAGAGACAGAGAGAGAGAGACAGAGTGAGAGAGACAGAGAGGAGAGAGAGACAGAGAGGAGAGAGACAGAGAGAGAGAGAGACAGAGAGGAGAGAGACAGAGAGAGAGAGAGACAGAGAGAGAGACAGAGAGAGACAGAGAGACAGAGAGAGACAGAGAGAGAGACAGAGAGAGAGAGAGAGAGAGAGAGAGAGAGAGAGAGAGAAGATGTATATGCAGCTTTGGGGGAAGGATGACCAAGACTACAACCCATGCTCCCCATTATGTTGACTACCAATATTCTTGGAATGTCCTTGGAACACTTGCCACATAGTACAAGTAAAAGTTCATAATGGGTTCCAGCTTCAAAAGAAATGTCAGTTCCAAAGAAAGTTAAAAAAGAAGACTGTTTTTTAAAAAACTAGTGGTGTTCCCAGGTTACTGATCTCTGTGACAGTGTTAATAATTCATATTTATATAAAACTTCATGGTTCAGAAAATAACACCCTTACAACCATTTATAATGTTACTGGGAGTTGAAAATCTTCCCTGCCCATTAATAGGCTTCACTGGAGCCCAAAAAGAGAACCTTGATTAGGGGAGGCTTGTTTTTCAGAAAGGTCCCCACCTTTTGCTACTATGTAATTAGGCATGAGGGTTTATGATGCCTAATATATGTGTGTGTGTGTATACATATATATATATATATGTAATTAGGTATTATTAGGCATCACAAACCCCATATATATAATATATATATTAGGCATCACAAATATATATATATATGTATACATATATTACATATATATACATATATATATACTCTTAGGTTAGTATTTAGCTTTGGGTCTTACTCATGGGAAGAGATTTCAAGTGATGTTGGTATTTTTCTTTTTGGTATGTATTATGTAATGGTTAGCCAATTGGAACTGATCACTGTTGATCTGTGATGGTCAGATATTATTTGATCAGACAGTTAGAAGCCCTGTCTGTTGGTCTTTATACTATTATTTCTGCTTGTAATTTCTGTTTGTATTTTCTCTGAAGTTCAGGGTGCTGACATTTTCCCCCGCACTAAGTAAATAATATATACATTTGATTAAAGTAAGATTGTTAACCCCTTTTGCATTGCTTTCCTTTAGAAAAGCAGATCAAATAACCTGCGCTAGCAGCCATCCTGTGTGCTGGTGTTATTGGTCTTATACCCCCACAGCAGCTATAAGTAACATTGCTGTTACACCATCCCAAAAGATAGTCCCTCTTGATCACTCTTTCCCCCTCCAATCACATTGAGCCCCACAAATTTATCTCCCCACACAACCATCCCAATATACACATATAAGACTGGAGTAAAAGGTAAAGTACTTGCTCACTCTGGCTACCCATCTATCTACATACATCTATGTCCTCTCCTCCATCAGGACAAACAATCCAACATTTACACATCAATAAAGTTGTATAATCAATAAAATGAGGCAAAATGAAGGAAAAGAGGACCTTAATCCTTAACCCCAATATACCACTACAGTTGAGAAAATCAAATATTGGTTTCGCATTTTATATTTAATTCCATTCTGTGATTGATTCTATTCTATAGCTGCCCTAGTTGTGTTTGTCTCAGCCCAGAAGTTCATGAGTCCGCTAAAGTTTTCCTCTCTGAGTTAAGTTTAACAAGTTAAATTTCCCTATGAATCATTTTAACTGAAAGAAAATTGTTGTCTCTGTACCACGAGCTGCCCTGATACAATGAGAAGACATTTGTTATCTTTAAAGGGTGCAGATGGATGCCAAGGAGTCTGGTCTGTTATCTCTACACCATTGACTGTCCTTCCAGAAAGGCTGGCCTCTTACTGCAGTGACACTAACTAGCTGTGCAGGTGGACACCACCAATGAGCTTTCCATAGCAACAAGATGGAAAGAAAGGTTGTTGCTAGTCCTTCATTCCTGATTTCCATCCAATCATACTGTTTTCCTGTGGTGCATCCTATTCTTTGTTCTATTGTGCTTCCCCAAACTAGATGAAGGCTGGTAAACCCTGTTTTGTGGTCTTTTAGCTGACTGAGGAGCTGAAAGAATCATTTTATTGGTAATTACTAGCCTTACCAATAAATTGAATGTGCTCAAAATTTTGTGCCTTGGTTTACCTTAATTTCATTTGTGACACAGCATTAGGAGAATAACTTAGGTGTGGGGGAGAGAATCTTTTCTCCTACTCACAAGCTCATCAGAGCTCCCTGGGAATTTGGTTTGGGTGTGTCAGGGAGAAATGAGGAAGAACTATGAGAAGAACTAGCTGTTCTTCTTGGCCCAAAGTCAATCAAGTGGTGCATACCCTTTGATTTAGCAATACCACTACTAGGTCTGTATCCCAAAGAGATAACAAGAAAGGGGAAAGGACCTAAATGTACAAAAATATTTATAGCAACCTTTTTGTGGTGGAAAAGAGTTGGAAATTGAGGAAATGCCTATCAACTGGGGAATGGCTGAACAAGCTGCAGTATGTGTATATAATGGAATACTGTGCTGTAAGAAATGATGAGCAGGCAAATTTCAGAAAAACCTGGGAAAACTTATATGAACTGATGCTGAGTGAAATGAGCTGAACCAAAAGAACATTATACATAGTAACAGCAACATTGTGCAATGATTGATTATGATAGACATAGCTCATCTCAGCAGTACAATGACATAAGACAATTCCAAAAGACTCATAATGGAAAAATGCTATCGCATCCAGAGAAAGAACTAGGGAGTCTGAATGCAGATCAAAACATACAATGTTTATTTTTATGTTGTTTTTTCCCTTTTGTTCTGTTTTTTTTTCTTTTACAACATGACTAATGTGGAAATATGCTTACATGCTTGTACACATATAACCTATATCAGATTTCTTGCTGTCTTGGAAAGAGGGGATGACAGGGAGAAAAAATTTGAAACTCAAAATCTTATTTTAAAATGAATGTTGAAAATTATCTTTACATGTAATTGGAAAAAAAAGTATTATCTACCAAAAAAGAGAAAGAAAAAAATACTAGCAGCTTTTTCCTCCTCATCAGAAGAAAAAGCATGGTTATTACCATTTTATTGATGAAGAAACAGATTCAAAGGATTTAGGAGATTCACAAACGCAAGTTTCCTGATTCAGTACTGTCACCTTCAGTCTCGTAAGGGCTGGTCATCATTTCTGTGGGCTGAGAAATTTTTCTAGTCTTTCTTTAAGCAGAAAGTTATGAGAGTTAGTGAAAAGCCCTTTGCCCGCTTGTAGAACTTAAGCAAGTCCTAAATCCTTCCCAAATAACCTTTGCTCTATCTCAGAGTCAAAATTCATAGATTTCAGATCTAGAAATAATTTTAGAAGACATAGAGTTCAATCCCTTTATTTTGAGATGTAGAAACCGAGGTGCAAATAAGTACAATGACTTTCCCAAAGTCACATAAATAGTGTCACAAATAGTATTTTTTATTGAAGAAAGTCATTTATCCAATTCAATAGCAAAACAGAAATCAGAGAAAGTAAATGCAGAATATATATCAGCAGAGTGAAGGAGCTCTCCCGTTGGAAGCAAGGTAACTTAGCTCAACCAAGACAGAATTCCATATTTAACCCAATAAGAAGCTCCTCAAAGTCTCTAGCAAGCTGGAGACAGGGATGTGATGGAGATGCACAGCTTCTTTCATGTTAACTTCTTCCCAGAGTCTTTTCCTTCAGCAACCTGAAATGAGGTTGGATTTTAACCGGGATCTTCTGATTCTAAATTCAGTGTGCTCTCACCCCAATACACCTTCTCACAGAGATTCATAAAGGAGTTCATAAAAGAAGGAACCTTGGAGACTGGAGTCCAACCCTCTCAATGGCCTCAGCTTATTTTGACATTAATCAAGGGTAAAGGCAAGGATTTATAGAAGCCAGTGCAAAAATGGATTATGATTGCTCTATTTTTCAATGTAAACATTTATACCTCAGAAATCTACAAATGCTACAAATCAAGGCTTGATCAATTTTTTTTATTTATTGTCTACTTAGATCAGTGGTATCAAATTCAAATGGCAACATCAGCCACTAAACCCTAAACCATAAATAAAAATCCATGTAGGCCACATACTGGCTTAGAAAACCACACATTAACATTGTCTATATTCTATTATACTTTTATTTCTTTTTCGTTAAATATATCCCAATTAAATTTTAATCTGTTTTGTGCTGTACTTGAGAGTCTGGCAGTTGAATCAGCCAGTCTGTGTTTGATACCTCTGGTGGTATTGTTGCTGTTTGTCCATTCTTGAAGAGGACAAATGATATCATGAAGGTGATATCTTGACTTTCACGGTGAACTGGATTTGAGTGAGGCAGAGCTACCCAAAGTCATTAGCTTCACTCTCTCCTCCACAGTCATTGGTGAGACAAAAGTCTAGTGGTTAGACAAAAATCAAGATGACCAAGTGATGGCCTGAAATTCAGTGTGTGATGTGGGCCTTTCTATATTAAAGTCTTTCCCAGATCTCAGTTTTCTGAAGCAACACCTATTCAGTGATTAAGGGTCAGGTAAGAAATGAGACAAAAGATGGCCTAATTTATCATCACAATAATATCAATTTAGGAAGAATGTAGACTGAAGAAAGTAATGTAGAAAATATTAATAATGCAATCAAGGGAACTTTTTTTCTTCCAGAGAGAACTCTTTTAAGCATTTACAATCACAATGCTGGTCGCTATGCAAAACTTTTACTTTGGGCTCAGACTTTAAATTTATGCCAGAAAAAAAGCCTTGTTGACCTCACAAACTCTCAGAGAATAAAGTGAGCCTGGACTTCCAGGAAATCTGGACAAGTTCATATAGAATTCTTACCCAACATTCTACAGTGCTTTGGAACCTGCAGGAAATTAGGTTTTAAATCAAGTTGAGACATAACAATCTCTATCCTGGGGTCTTAATTGGTTGATGTGTGTGAAAAGGGGGATTTTTGAGAGAGGAATTGTAATAGATCTAGAGCTCAAAGATAGCTAAGAGGTAATATAGTCTATACTCTGTTTTGCAGAAAAGGAAACTGAATGTCAAGGAAGTTTTTACAATGACTTGCCCAAGGTCACCTAGGTAAATATCTAACTCTCTAATGACTTAACTTTTTATAAGTAAAACTTACTAGTAGTGGTCACACAATAACCAGCATAGTGACATGAACATAGCAATTCCATAACAAATAGTTGGTTAATTGGATTGATTTGAAAAACATCTCAATATTTAGGCAAAGGAAGAAGTGGTCTATTCTCTTTCCACCAAGAAAATTAGTCATGGAGGAAGTCGTACTTTCTGACTGTTTGTGCTGATCAGAGCAAAAGGCCTTGTTGTTCTTCAGTTAATTGAAAGACTCCCTCTGATACACAAGAGGTCTCTCCCTAGGCTCCTCTCAGATAAATCCTGCTTCAAACATAACCCTGAACAGAAAGGAATCCGTGAAGTCCACAAGAGGGATTCAGTCTTGCTCAGTTTCATTTTTGCTGCTGCCTTCAAAGTTTTTCTAACAGATCAAGAGAGCCACAAACATCAGTGGGATAGAGAGGAGTAGAACAGTAATGGACCTGAATTCATCCGGGAAGAATCAGTTTTAGCTTCAGCACAATACAACAGGATTATGCCAGCTAGCATTTATACAGGCTTTAAGGTTTACAAAGGGCCTTACCTACATTTGAGCCTCACGACAATCCAGTGAGGCAGGAGCTATTAATATCCCCATTTGATAAATGAGAAAATTGAGGCTGAGAAAGGTTAAGTGACTATGTAACTTGGCTGCCTCCATGTATGTGCACAAGTCAAATCAAGTCAGCAACATTTATTAAGTGCCTGCAATATATACTAAGAACTGAGGATGCAAAGAAAGGACAAAAAAAAATTAGTTCCTGCCTTCAAGGAACTCATAATCTAATGGAGAAAGACAACATGCAAACAACTAGGTGAAATTATAGCCAAGACTTGAAGGAAGCCAGGGAAACCAGGAGACAGCAACGAAGAGGAAGAGAATTCTAGAATTCACAATATCTGCCTGGTGGTATTTGAAAGGAGCCATTTTTCAGGTATCAGTTATAGTCCTACTACCTCCGTTGCTTGGAGAAATGTGAGCATAGAATTATCCCAGTTAGCAGTCGGTCTCCAGGGATGGGGAAGCTGCGGCCTCAAGGTCACATGTGACCCTCTAGGTCCTCAAGTGCAGTCCTTTGGATTCTGTCAAAGGGCAGCACTTGAGGATCTAGAGGGCCACATGTGACCTTGAGGCTGCAGCTTCCCCACCCCTGTAATAAATTTCTAGACCTATTTCCTCATGAGTTAAATAAGGGAGTTGGATAACCTAATCAGGTCAAATGTGTTGTGATTTATAGTCTTTTCTCAGCCCCACATCTCACATCCCACCCTATATCACAGCTCCCCCACAGCTTTTGGTTCATCACTGGGTCACGGTAAGGGAAGTATATTTGTACATCTGCAGCAAAACTTCCACTTTTATCAGAAATCCTTGGCTGCTTTTCACAGTCCAAACCTTTCACTCAAGCATTTTTCTCATATAATAAAAGGTGTTTTGTATACATATTTAAAAAGAAAACATTTCCTGGGTGGAACTATTTAAGTCCAGTTTATGTGGGAAAGTGCTGAGTAGGAATGGTTCTGTTTTACCAGGCTATCTCAGCAGGTGCAGAGTTATGTCTGAGTATGACTTATTAGGACAACAACTGAAGGAAGAAAAGATGCCTTAGCTGTAGTTATTGTAAGAGAATAAGGCAAATAATATATAGTGTCCCAAAAGTCTAAGTGCAGTTTTAAACTATTAAAATCACACTGAGACTTTTGGGACACCCTGTACTTTGTATAGGGAAGGACTTTAAAGGCTATCTAGCTCAACCACCTGTTTTTATAGATGAGCAAAGTGGAAGAGACCTGAGGGGCTCTCTGGTCCAGTTCTTTCATTTTACAGATGAGAAACCCAAGGCCCAGGGAAATTAAACGATTTACCCAAAGTTTCAGCCTGCAAGTATCAAAGGTGAAGTCTGAACCTAGGTGCTCTGATTCCAGAGCATTGTATATTGTGCCATAATGCCTCTTAGCTTCTTACCTGACAGTTCTGAGACCCTGAATGACTTAGAACTTCCACTCACATTGCAAATCATCTAATCCTCATGACCTTTCATAACCCAGCATTCTGCAGTTGCCTGGAGTTAGGGGTACCCCAGCTAGAAGAGAATTCAACTTTCTCCCTGGAGGACCAAACTGTGTAATTCTTACTTCCTAGGAAATCTGACTTGTTCCTGATGTCATAATATTTGAGAGCTTTAAAACTTAATTCCAATCAATCAATCAAACACCTTGCCATTCCAAAGTCCTAGCTCCACTTTATTTTGAACAGAGAGAAAATACAGCTTCTCTTTTTAGCTCCAACCCCACCATGTTGAAATTCAAACTAATTATGCTAAAATAAAGTTCACAGAACTCAATCTTTTGTTTATACACCTGTCTAAAACTAAGCAAAGAGTTGTTTTGGAAATATTGTGACTGAGATTGTGGAAGTGATTTCTCTGACTCCTCATCAAACATTAAGCACCCAGAGTTCATGGCATTGTACCTAATAATCCTATTGATTAAGTTCTAACACAACTTGTGTGAAAACATAAGTTTTTTCACAAACATTATCTCTATTTAAACTTCATTCATTCAACGACTACTTATTAACCTCTTAATATGAAGAATACAGTTTAGCAAGGGAATAACTGGTAAGCCAGACTAGACCAAACAGCCAGGCTCCATGAGGGAGAGGGGTGCAGAATGTGCCAGGCAGGTCAAACCAAATTCATCACTACCCTGAACAACATTTCCCCTCTGCCCCTGATGGAGAAAAGCACAGGGTCCTGAATCCAAGAGTCTTCTGGATAACAATGTCTCCCAAACCATAGAACCAGCTCCCTTCCTCCCACAGCCATTATTGAGAGGAGAAATCATTGTGGACAAGGGGTTCACCTTCATCACCAGCAGCAGCAGCAGCTACTGACCAATGGTCAAATCTTTGCCAAGAAAACCGCAAAGGAAGAGTTAGACATGCTTGAAATGACAGCAGCCTTGGGAGTAGCTACACAGCCCAGTCCAGCCCCCAGACCACCAATCCTGCTTACAGCTTCCCCCGACCCAGGCATCATCCAGAGAAGCAACTACTGTAGAAGAGTCAGTCATCTCCAGCAAGTGCCAACCAACTGCCACTCATGGGGCAGACAAACCAACCCATCTGAAGCAGCAAAGTACCCTGAGAGAGACAGAAGGTAGCATATGCTGCCCATCACTACCTAAACAGCCATGTCCCCTTGGGCCCTAATAGAGACAGTCCAGAACCCTGGACCTGAGAGCCTTAGGAACATCAATGCTTCCAATCCCATGTCTGCAGCAGCCATCCTAGGAAGCAATGCATGTTGAGGTGTTACCCAGCAGCTGTTCCTACTGGGCAGCTAGGTGACTCAGTGGATCAAGTGTTGGCCTGTAGTCAGGAAGACCTGAGTTCAAATTTGGTCTCAGACACTTAATAGATGAGTAACTGTAGGCAAGTCACTTAATCCTGTTTGCTTCAGTTTCCTCATCTATAAAAGGAGCTAAATAAGGAAATGGGAAATCCCTCCAATATCTTTGCCAAGAAAACCTCAAATGGAGTCACGAAGAGTAGGGCACAACTGAAAACTCCAACACAACAGCTGTTCCTATAGGTGATACAGTCGTCAATACTAAAGAACCAGAAAAAAAGGTTCTTGACACCAAAATCCTTAATACCCTCAGGTGGTTCAACATCAGAAACCAATGTCACTTTATCCATAGAAAGAAGAGGCATTGTCATCTGCTTTGGACCATGGAATTTTTCCATCCAATTTGCGACTGAATCCTTCCACACATGCTATCTCCTCTGTTAGAATGTGAACTCCTTAAGTACAAGGATTGGCTTAGTTTTTTGTTTGCACCCACAACACTTGACAGTGTTTTCCAAACACGTAGTGCATAATAAATGCTTAATCCATTCATAGGAGACAGACACAAATGTGAAATAATAGAAAATAAACATGAACAGAGATATAACTGGGTCAGGGCAATTGGAGTTTTATTTCATGGCATTAAAATTTACAAAGTACTGAAAACACCTGCTATTAAGTTATATGCTTATTAGAAAATGTGAGTCTACATTGATTAGATGCCTTTATATCTTAGTGCGCAGCCACTTTTGGTTTTTGAAATTGGGGTGAGAGGGTCGGGATTAAAATTACCAGGCATGAAAGTAGGAAAGTAATTAGATCATTTAAATCAGATTTCTTAGATGATTAAAAAACACATACACAATGCACAACTAGATCGAAATTTTCTTGAGGACAAGGAATGTGTTAATTGCCACTTGGCATCCCTATAACTAGTACAGTACCTGGTACAAAATTGGTACCTTATGAATATTTATTTAATTGAATTGAATCTGTAATAACATTTGGAGAATATGAATGAGGTTAAAATGGAGAGTTAACACTCCCGGACTGTTTATAGGATGGCAGAGAGCAATCAAAAAGTCTAGGAGAAGTAGAAGCAGCAAAGTTTCACAGCTCCCACACAGCCACCTTAAATACCCATAAAATACAACTCTAAACAAATTTTAGGGCTCCAAAACTCACAAAAATACAGAAAACAAATCTCTTGCTAAATGAAGCTCGACACAAAGGCCTCATCGCAACAGGCTGGGAGCTGAAACCAGACTGGCCTGAAATCAAGGCCTTGCCCCAGGGTGGTCAGGAGGAGCCACAGCTGGTATCTTCAGGAGAGCAGATCAGTGGCAGCTGAAGCAGTTTGCAGACTTATCAAGCTACAAGGAATAAGGCTAAAAGAAAGGTCAGTGGAATTCAGCTTAATTTGGGGGAGAAAAGCATCTGGCCAAATTGCCCCCAGGGCAAGGAAGCAGCTGAAGCGGTAGTAGCTGCAGAAATGGAGGCAAGTGCCTCCACTGGGCTGCTTCAGAGCTCCTGGCCTGCAGATCGCAGAGGGGCCAAGGCAATTGATCAGAGGCCAAGTGCTTTTGCGTTGAACGGCCTGGATCTGGATCATGGTCTTGGGGGGTGGTCCTAGGGTGCACTTTCAGGGAGCCAAAGCTGGTGGGGGCTGCAGCACCCCCCTAATAGCTCCGGCAGCTGTGAAAACCCCAGAAATTTGGGACAGAGCTTTCCCCCCTGGAAGCAGAGTTCCATAGAGCTAAAAAATCAAGCAATTAATTGACTGGCCAAAATGAGCAGGAAAAGGAAGCAAAGTAGAACAGCAATCAAACTCTAGAATCCTTTTTTGGGGACAAAAAGGATCGAAGCATGGAAGAGGAGGAAGACAACACAGTCAGAACTCCCACACAAAATGTTTCCAAGAAACGTGAAAATTGCCTACAAGCCATAGTTCAGCTTAAAAAGGCCTTTGAAAACTAAATAAGAGAAGTGGAGGAAAAATTGGGAAGAGAAATGAGAATGATGCAAGAAAACCACGAAAAGAGAGTCAATATACTGACAGAGGAAAACAACACCTTAAAGAACAAATTAACTCAAATAGCAAAAGAGGCCCAAAGGGGCGACTAGGTGGCACAGTCAATAGAGCACCAGCCTTGGAGTCAGAAGGCCCTGAGTTCAAATCTGGCCTCAGATACGCTACCCAAAAACTAGACATGTGACCTCAGGCAAGTCACTTAACCCCAAATGCCCTCCAAAAAATTTTTAAAAAATTAAAAAAAACAAACCAAAAAAAAGAGGCCCAAAAAGCCAAGAAAGAGAAGAATGCCTTAAAAAGTCGAATTTGCCAGATGGGAAAAGAATCTCAAAAGCATTCTGAAGAGAATAATTCCTTCAAAATTAGAGAGGAGCAAATGGAAGTAAATGACTTCATGAGAAACCAAGATACTATTAAACAGTTACAAACAAATGAAAAAAAATAGAAAGCAATGGGAAATATCTCCTGGAAAAAACCACTGACCTGGAAAATAGATCCAGGAAAGACAATTTTAAAATTATTAGACTACCTGAAAGCCATGATCAAAAAAAAAAAAAGAACTTAGAAAGCATCCTTCAAGAAATTCTCAAGGAAGATTGCCCTGATATTTTAGAATCAGAGGGCAAAATAGAACATGAAAGAA
>JAQQSW010018747.1:0-11184 GCA_028646575.1 Pseudocheirus occidentalis | reverse complement strand
TGGGCTCTCTTCCTCCTGTTCCATGCTTTAACAGTCTTTGTCCACAAAAAAAGGATTCTAGAGTTTTATTGCTGTTTTTTTTTGCTTCTTTTTCCTCATGTTGGCCAGTCAATCAATTGGTTGGTTTTTTTTAGCTCTGTGAAATTCTGCTTCCAAGGACGGAAGCTCTGTTCCAAATCGCTGAGGTTTTCCCAACTGCCAGAGCTATTAGGGGGGTGTTGCAAGTCTCCCCAGCTTTGGCTTGCTGAAAGTGCACCCCAGGACCACCACCCAAGACCACGATCCAGATCCGCTCAACGCAAGAGCACTTGGCCCTGATCAATCGATTCAGGCCCCCCTGCAGAGTCCACAGGCCAGGGGCTCTGAAGCAGCCTGTGGGGGCCGCCACAGGTTCCAGCAGTTCCCTTCCCCCACTGCTTCTTTGCCCTGGGGGCAGATTGACAGAACTGCTTTACAACCCTCAAATTAATTTTCAAAGTTTCACTTTCACTAACCATCCGGGATTTTAAGATCCCCTCAGGCAGGTGCTTTAGATTTTCTTTGAAGTAGACTCAAGCTGCAGCTTCAGAGGCTCACTCCTTCTGGCTGCCCTGGGGGCTGGCCTGGCCGCTGTGGTTTGGGGCAGGGCTGATCTCTGCTCCAGTGGGAGCTGCCCCTCTCCCATCCCCATTCCTCACGCCTTGGCATATGTGGAGGTGCTGGAGACTGTAGAAGCTCTGAAGACTGGCTGCTGTGCTGCTCAGCTCAGCTCAGCTCCTTCCCACAGCCCCAGGCCTGGCCGCAGTCTCGGCTTCAGGCTATTCCAGCCTCCGCTCCTGGCCACCATGATGAGCCCCTGCTGCCGAGCTGCCTTCAGTGAGAGATGTGTTCTCTGTATTTTTGTGAGTCTGAGAGTCCTAGATTTTGTCTGGGCTCATAATTAAATGGTTGTTTAGGGTGGCGGTGTGGGAGCTGCAGGACGTTGCTGCTTCTACACCACCATCTTGGCTCCACACCTTTATGATGTGTTCTTATAAGTTCATTGTTCAATCTACTATATTTTTCCCATTTTAAAGGAGGAGTCTTTGTCATTCATCCATTCTTCTAGGTTATACGTAGATCAGAGCTACATTTTTCAGGATCACCCTTCTTTTTTTCAAGCATTAGAAAATGTCTAGCAGGCACTTGGATTAAAAACCAAAGGATCTCTATTCAGATCCTATATATGCCACTTACCATCTTCAGTAAATCACTCTATTGCTCTGCTTCTCAGTTTCTTCTTCTGTGAAGTGACAAGATTGCATTCCAGTGTTCCTTCAAGCACTAAATGTATTATCTTATTGCCTGACAAATGATTATAATGTGTCATTGATTTTCCTATTATTAATCGTCCATCATATAATCTGCTTTGTGTAATGGATGGAGTGGTAGATTTGTAATTAGGAAGACCTGGTATCAAGTCTTGCCTCTGACATCCATTGACTGGTCTTTGGCAAGTCACTTGAACTTTTAAAACCCCAGGCCCTCTTTAATAACATACGTTTTGAAGCAGGTGCTGGTATACACTGCTAAAAATTCCTCATCTGTAGTTCCCTCCAATGATCAAATTACAGATCTGGTAGTAATAATAACAATAATAATTTATGTCACCATATTTTGTTGTTCTTTTGCTACTCACAGAGTACTTTCAGTGCTAACTTTGATACATTAGTGGGATCGTGAGCTCATCCATGTTAGTACTCCCAAACCTGGTACATATCTAAAGTCATCTCTGCACTTTCTCATTCTGCTACCCTCTAACTGTCCTGGAGTGTACATCACCCTCCCCAATCCCTCATGTGCTATAGTGCATAAAAACATTCCAATCCCTAGAATAAAAACATAAAAGCCTCTTTTTTCTGATAGTATCTTGCCTATATATCTAGCACAATTAATAAACAGAGGAAAATTAGCACCTTTTTCTGGGTCCCAGGCTTCACTTGAGCCATTTTAACACTGTATGAGGTAATGAATGTGTTGTAAACTGATTTCACTCTCCTGAAGCACCCCACCCCAACCACTGTGTGCTTATATGTCCTACGTAAAGAATTTTAACATAGAGCAGTGATTGGGGAGGATAGAGGAGAGAGCAGATTGGGGGAGAGGGTCTCCAGGGTATTGCTCTTTTGGGGTGGTGGATAGGGGAAAGATGGGGAGAAAATTTGCAACTCAAAATCTCAAGGAAATGAATGATGTTAACTAAAAATAAAAGTTTTTAAAAAGTTAAAAAGTAAAAGAGATTCAGCTAAAAAAAAATTAAAAAATTAATTTTAAAAAGAATTGTAATGTGTGTAGTAGGCCAAGACTATCAGGAGCCTTGGCCACACTAGCTCCCCAGTTCTACAAGGTCATTAGGCAGACATGCAAGAAAAGTATAATCTTGTTGGGTGGATACTCTCATTGGTTTCGTGAATATCTAAAGAAAGTACTGAAAGGTAATTTGCAAATTTTAATTGGGACTCCTGGTTTGTTTGTGTCTCCAGAGATGGTTCTAGGATAAAGATCTTAATGAGTGATTAGCCTTAGGCTGGGGTAGGGAAAAGTCACATAATCATCTCTGCAATAGGAAATATAAGCTCTATCATTTTCTTGTAGACTTGGTTCTGTATGAAATGGATCTGTAATAAACAGACTATGGAATACATCCGCGTCTCTCTCCCCTTTTTCTTATTCAACTGGCAGGTTTCTCTCACTCTCTCTTTGTTTTTACTCAGCTGGTAGCTATGCCCAGACTGTGCTGGCCACACCAAATGTACCAAGAAACAGCAGGAATTCATTTGTTGGTTGGATCATGTGTGTGTGTGTGTGTGTGTGTGTGTGTGTGTGTGTGTGTGTGTGTGTTTCCACCAGTGCCACTGTATTAATTGACATTTAAAGTAAGCCTGAACATCACTTTGAATTCTAATTGTCAGTGGTATATACTATTCTTTCTTTGTACATGCAAAAAATGCATTAAAACTCTATTTTCTATTAGTATTCATAACTCTGGTCTATCCCTTAATTTTCCAAGTCCTTTAGTTGATGATTCAGAAATTCTCTTTGAGTAAGGAGTCTCTGACTTGACCTGGTAGGGTCCAGAATGACTCTATCAGATGGGTAAGGTATAACTAATGGAATACATTTCTTCTAAGGCTTGAAAGCTCTTGTATTTTCCGTGTAGCCCCAGCTCCTATAGTTCTGCCTTTACTGGGTTAATAAAACCAACTCTAGGTAGGAGCAAAGATACATGTTTAACACATACTATTGTA
Source organism: Pseudocheirus occidentalis (assembly GCA_028646575.1). Taxonomy (NCBI): domain Eukaryota; kingdom Metazoa; phylum Chordata; class Mammalia; order Diprotodontia; family Pseudocheiridae; genus Pseudocheirus; species Pseudocheirus occidentalis. Next base: position 7,918 of record JAQQSW010018747.1, on the reverse strand, counting down.
CAGTTTTATTAATTCCTCATCACTCTAAATTTAGTCTCTCAGTCTTGTGTGGCTGACAGCATATAATACAATATGATAATACTGTCATAATAATAGCTGGGATTTGTATAGTACTTTAGGGTTTTAAAAAGTCCTTCACATATATCATCTCAACTGATTCTCACAACAACTCTGCAAGGTGATCATTACTTTTATCCTCATTTTATAGAGGAAGAAAGTGAAGCTAAGATAGGTTAAATACACCTAATAAGTTTCTGAGGCAAGATTTAAACCCACATTTTCCTGATTCAAAGTCCAGTGCTTACATACCAATCAATCTACCAAAACTTACTTTATAGAGCTAGAAAAAATTGTAACAAACTTCATTCAGGACCAACAAAAGGTCCAGAATGTCAAGGGAATTAATGAAAAGAAATGGGAGGGAAGGTGGCCTAGCTGTACCAGATTTTAATCTGTATTATAAAGCAGCAGTCATCAAAACTACTTGGTACTGGCTGAGGAATAGAGTAGTAGATCAATGGAATAGATTGGGTACATGAGACTCAGCAGTCAAAGACTACAGTAATCTACTGTTTGATAAACCCAAAGACCCCCATTTTGTGGATAAGAACTCACTATTTGACAAAAACTGCTGGGAAAACTGGAATATAGTATGGCAGAAACTAGTTACAGACCATTATCTAATACCATATACCAAAATCAAGTGGGTGCATGATCTAGGCATAAAGGCTGATACTGTAAGCAGTCTGGGAAAGCAAAGAATAGATTACCTGTCAGATTTATGGAGAAGGGAAGATTTTAGAGAAGGGAAAACAAACAACAACTAGAGAGCATCATAAAATGCTAAATTGATAATTTTGATTATATTAAATTGAAAAATTTCTGTACAAACAAATCCAATGTAACCAAGATTAAGAGGGAAATGAAAAACTGGGAAAGAATTTTTATAACCAGTGTCTCAGGTAAAGGTCTCATTTCTAAAATATCTAGAGAATTGAGTCAAGTCTATAAGAATACAACTCATTCCCCAATTTAAAAATGGTCAAAGAATATGAACAGGCAGTTTTCACATGAAGAAATTAGAGACATCTGTAAGCATATGAAAAAATGCTCTAAATCACTAGTGATTAGAGAAATGCAAATCAAAACAACTCAGGTGCCACATCTCACTGGCCAGATTGGCTAAAATGACAAAACAGGAAAATGACAAAAACTGGCCAGGATGTGGAAAAATTGGAACATTAATGCATTGTTGGTGCAGTTGTGAACTGACCCAACCATTCTGGAGAGCAATCTGGAAATATGGCCAAAAGGCTATAAATAACTCCATGCCCTTTGGCCCAGCAATAATACCTCTTTTGGGGTTGTATCCCAAAGAGATCATAGAAGTGGGATGAAGACCTATATGTACAAAAAAAATATTTATAGCAGCTTTTTTTGTGGTGGCAAAGAATTGGAAACTAAGGGGATGCCCATCAATTGAAGAACGGCTAAACAGGTTGTGGTATATGAATGTAATGGCATACTATTGTGCTACAAGAAATGAGAAGCAGACAGACTTCATATTTACTTGGAGAGACTTATACAAACTGATGCTGAGTGAGAAGAGCAGAACCAGGAGAAATTTTTACATAATTATAGACACAACCTATGTGCAATGATTAACTTTGATAGATGACTCTTCTCAGCAATGCAGGGTTATAAGATCACTCCAAAACACTGATGATGGAGAGAGATGTCTACATTCAGAGAAAGAACTAGAAAGCACAGTTTGAATGCAGATTGAAGCAAACTACCTGCTCTAATTTTTTTTTCTTGTTTGGTTTTATTTCCTCTTTCCCACTATTCATTCCATCTGTAACCATCCTTCTTTATAACCTGACTAATGTCTAATGTGAAAGCATTTTCAGATCCTATACTTGATCGCATGCTGCCATAGGGAGTTGGGGGGGGGGGCGGAGGGAGGACAGGGAGAAAAAAAATTTGAAACTCAAGGGATTGTGGAACTGAATCTTGTAAACTAAAAGTAAAAAAGCTAATAAGGATAAAATTTTTTAAGAATAAAAGGACTTTTATCTTCTGTTGCAAAAAACAAAGCCCCATGCTTACTCACCGAATCATTCCGTCCTGATCATGAATGGAATAAAATTTAATACTTCTACTAGGACTGCTATGAAATAGGACAAGTAGCATCCTCACGTTTCAAAATTCTCACCGTTTATCAGGAATTTATGTTAGCAGTAATATTACACTGTGCTTATTATTCACTCATTCCAATATTCATGTGAGTTTTGTTAATTTAATGCTGGGTTCCTCTATACTTCCATACTAGGTATATCTAGGATGGTTTCATGTATGTATGCTCTGTAATATTATAAACAGTTCTTTATCAACTATTACATGGGAATTTTCCTTTGGAATGATAATATCCAAAAAATATATGTGATACCAGTTTAATACCTTGTAGTTCCATGGTAATGCCATATTCAGGATTTTGGTTGTATGACCACCTTCTGAAGTTGCTTTCCTTTCAAAGCTATTGTAACTATGTTTATATGGAATATAGCCTTGCCGTGTGCCAAATTTCTCCATGAAATAACAAGGCTTGTCTTACATGTAAATAGAGGAGGAAGTCAGTCACCTATGTTGTGATTAGAGGAGTACTGATAAAGTCTTCTTCCAAACAAAACAAACAAACAAAAAAGCCTAACCTCCATTCAAATATCTAATCATTTTTTTTTCTTAGAGATTCATTCCTTTGAGTTAAAATGTACTCTAAAACCTTTGAATCATATCATATTAGAAATAAAAAGAACCTCATAGGTCATTTAGACTAACCTTAATCCTATTTTCAAATGCAAATGTTCTTGGAAGGAAGTATGCCATAAGTAACTGATCTGTTGATGTAAATTAATTTATCTGATCACTTTTCTCTGACAATTGAGACCTGAGGTAGCTCAGAATGCTGAACACTCATTGCAAATGAAAAAAAGGAGGAAGGAAAAGAAAAACTGAAAAGGGAAGAGAAAACACAGGAAAAAAATAGAAAAACTGCACAAATAAATTGAAATTACTCCATTATGTGTCCCAGAAATGTCCAATAGTATTACACTGAGCTTCCTAGGTGTTTGTAGTCTCACATACTTGAGTGTAATTAATCAGTAAATGTTACTGGAGTCCATCCCATCTTCCCAATCCCCAACCATGGAAGGATTGTTTCATGCTAGGTCAATTATAAATGAGAACTAAGTCTAGCCAACAGAGTGATGGTAAATGTTTAACAACCAGCTCTTTATAAAAAATGCATGCAGGACACACATTTAAGCTTAATTTCCATTATTAATATTTCTCTATCAATTTCTTAAGTCTAGACAATAAAAAGAATAAATCAAGCTAACTCAGGCCTATTACTGAGCTAGAAATGCTTAGACAGAAATTTTAATAACCAGCATTTCTTGAGCTAATTTGATCTGCCTCTAGCACATTCCTAATTTTGTTTGAAGTTCCTTTAGGTGAGTGGGCCAATTTAGAGACCAAAAAAGTTGTTGAATCAAACATACTAACCATTTGTGACCACTTACATGTCAATGACAAAAGTCTTTTCAGGACCAATGAACAATTCTGTTGATGCACCACTTTATAAACTGAAAACATCTTGAGACCTTTAATAGTGTGAATATATTTATAGCTCTCAATTTCCTTTACCAAGAGATGGTATGGTAGCCTTCACTAAATGTTGAAAATTGTCTTTGTACAACATATCACAAAGACCATTGTTCCTCTACATATTATTTGGAGGGGGAATAATTGCTGTCTTCAAGGCTTTAAGGAGTTGTTGCCTAGAAGAAGAGTTAAATTTATTCTGTTTGGATGGAGGACAATACTAGGATAAATAGGTGGGAGTTGTAAAGAAGCAGGTCTTGTCTTCACATCAGGAAAACTTTGATAACAATGAGAATTGGTCCCAAAGGGGAATGGTTTGCCTCAGGAAGTACTAGGGTCTCTGTCCCTGAAAATCTTCAGTCAGAGGCTGGATAATCACTTGTTTAGAAAGTTGTAAAGATTATTATCCAGGTGTGGGTTGAAACATATAGTAACTGAGGTCCTGTCACAATCAGAAATTTTGTAAAATAATTAGCAATTCTGGGAGCCAAAATCAAAGAGAAAAGTGAAAAATTGGAGGAGTCAGCTCCAAAGGAACATTCTGGGCACCAGTGATGGATAGTTGCCTTGGCTTAGCACCTGGACCTTGAGAATAAAATGAAACCCTTGTTCCTTCTACTTTTTTAAGTTTGTCATGCACAAGAAAGAGTATTCAGGGGTAGGGAACTTGTGGACTCAAAGCCACATCTGGCCTTCTAGGTCTTTGGGTGCAGCCTATTGACTTAGTCCAAGTGTTACAGAACAAAAACTTTTATTAAGGGGATTTCTTCTTCGAAGTTTGGAATTCTGTCAAAGGCTGCACTTGAGGACCTAGAGGTCCACAGATGATCTCAAGGCCACAGGGTTGTCCCCCACCCCAGCATAGGTTGAGCATGTGAGAATTATGTTTATTGTTGTAAGCTGAGTCCTGAAGAAAGTCATGGAAGCCAGGTGACAAAGAAATGAAGAAAGGACATTCTAGGCACGGGAAAGTCATTGAAAAAGCACATAATTAGGGAAAAATAACTTGGGCATCTCAACTGATGATGGATTGGAGTAGGGAGAATGCTCTGAAACAGGGAGACCAAGCAGAAGACTATTATAATAGTCAGGATGTGAGGTGATAAAGGTCTGTACCAGGGTGACAGCAGTGTAAGTGGAAAGAAGGGAATATATACCAGAGATGGTGTCAAAATAGGAGCAGCAAGGCTTGACAATAGACTGGATATGTGGAGTTAGTGAAAAAAAGGAACCGAGGAAGACAATGAGATATAAATGGGGTAACTGGGAGGATGATACTGCCCTCAATAGTAGTAAGAAAGTTTGGAAGAAAGGTTTTGGGGGAAGAGCTAATGAGTCTGCTTGTAGCATTTTGAGTTTTTCTGTGGACATCCAGTTCAAAATGTCCAAGGGGTAGTTGGTGATAGATAGCAAGTTTTGGAAAGAAGCTAGGATTGGATATATAGATCTGGGAAACTAGGTGTGATAACTGAACCCATAAGAACTGATGAGATCATAAATCCAAAAAAGGTGAAAAAGAAGAAGATAAAAGAATTCAGGATAGAGGCTTGTAATGGTCATGGAATTTAAAGATCTACCTGTATTGGCTTGTTTTTCAGGTTGAGTGTTAAAACTCAGAGCTTGTGAATCCCTCTTGTGGGATGGACTTGTTGGCATGAAGAGAGATGGCTAAACTGGGAAAAGCCTTGGATTTAGAGAGAAGCCCAAGCAGAGGAGGCCAGAAGGACTTTTGGGAACTGCCACCCAGAGCTGACAAGAACTGAGCAGGCATGGCTGTGATGCTGGTATTTTGTCTGACTGTTTTGATGTTGTTTTTCCAGATTCACCGGCTGGTGAAGGTCAGTACTGCTGCTGTAGAGGTCCTGGAACCTTGCTGTTGGTTCAGAAGTCCTGAAGAAGGATTTTCTTGTCGTATGTTTACAGAAATCCTGGAAGAGGGCCTTGCCAATGTTTCAGGGGTTCTGAGACTGTTCTGCAGGCAGAGAGTGACTTGATGAGGACACTGGCAATGTTTATTGTGGCTTCGTTGCACTTTGCCTCCCCAGGAACAAGGATTGCCAAATACTTGCCTCATGTCAAGATGAAGACAGGACCTCTCCTTGGAAACTGAATGCTGTGATGATATCTTAACCTTGTTGTAGCTCAAGGGTGGATGGCCTTTTGTGCTCTCCTGCCCCTTTTGAGAAAGTGCTTGGTGTTAATAGATGGTACAGTGATGACCTGCGATCAAGTGGGAGACTTTGACTTTTTTATATCTGACCAAACTCTAAGCACTTCACAGCACCTACTTCAGCTGCCTTCATCACCATTGGAACAAATATTTCTCATCCACCCATTCCACCAAGGGAAGTCTTCACATGCTTGGGGTAGACATTGCCCTAACTCACAGATGGGATTGAGGCCATCAACCTGGTTTAGCTTATCTGCCAAGATGGTTTTACCAGACTGTGGCCATTGAACATTCTATAGCCTCCTGTGAGGATTATAAATGCCCAATATGCAAGAAAAACAACCAAGGTAGATCACTGAGTCAAACCTTATTAAAGGGTATGTGGTCCCCTATAATAAAGTGATGAGATGTGAGATGCTCCCTTCTTCAGGGTTGTATTTTTATAAGGCTTAATGCCAGATTTGAATCTTGAATACTCTAGATGGGGTACACAAAATATAGAGTCCCATTGGTTAATAGACCTTGCTTTGAGAGCCAAGAAATGATTCATCAGTTAGAAATAGTATGTCAGCAGAAGATTTTCAAGTTGGGCAAAGCATGGGACATCTTCACTGACTAAGTGGTTAAAAGATGGTCATAATGTGATCACCTGCTCATATTGGAAAAGAGAGAGTAGTCCGGAGGTACAAACATAAGTTGGGGAACTTTCCATATAATTGAGTAATCTCCATCATTCTAGGCTTGGTCACTATAACAAGGAAAAACTAAGGTGGAAGACCTCTAGTTTGTTTCCTATGATTAAGCAGGTGAATTAACAATCTGGAGTTCACAGCTGTGGGGCAGTACACAGAACTTTAAATCACTACCCCTTCTGGAATCCTATCAAAATTATTTATACTGACTATAATAGAGTAGGGTTCCAAAGGAAGCATTTCTCATACTCTTAGAGCCACAAGGGAGAGTCAAATAACAAATGAGTAAGAGATGGGTGAGCAGCCCTGAAAAGGACTCAGCCAGCCCTCACCCCAGAGGGGCTTGTCCTCCCTGAACATCCCACACACCTCTTCTCACACATAGATGTTCAATAGACATATCCCAGTATGCCCCTGAAAATTCTGAAGAAGAGGAAAAACCATTGTACTTAGAATTAGAAAACCAAAGTTTGACTATCATTTCTGCCACTCATTTCTATGTGAGCTTGAAAAAAATCAAGGAAACTCTCTGTTTCTTCATCTGTGAAATGGGAATAATGATGTTTGCACTACTGATCTCAAAGGGTTTTATGAGGATCAGGCACTTTGTAATTATAAATTATAAATGAGCATTTAGTAAAGTATTTCTATCATTATGGACCCAAAGAATTAAAATACCATTTCTAATTATTCTCAGCATGAGAGGAACCTTATGTACATATAACTTCCTATTCCATTTTAATTTCAATTGCCTTATAATCACATTTAAACTACTCAATCTATATGGTATATTATGTAACTATGTATTTATACATATGTAGCTATGGTATGCATTATATGAATACATATACATATATGTCAATAATAGTCAATAAGCATTTATTAAGCACCAACTATGTTCCAGGCACTGTGCTAAGTACTGGGGATACAAAGAAAGTTTGAAAACAGTCCCTGACCTTAAGGAGTTCCCATGCTTAAGGAGGAAGACAATACACATACGTGTATATAGAGATATAGACATACAGATATGTGTGTGTATGTGTGTGTGTGCATATATATATATATACATATATATATATAAAGTCTATGTATGTATGCGTATTCATGGTTATCTGTTCACACATACATCTGTATATACTTATAAAAAGTGTAGATGTTATTCATTCTGAGAAAGCTCATTAAAGTACAGTAGGAGAATCTGAATTTACAGAATAGATAAACTGTAGATGGGGTAAGAATGAGAATAATGGGGGGCGGAGCCAAGATGGCAGCATAGAAGCAGCAAAGCACCACAGCTCCCACACAAACACACTAAAAAACTCATAAAATGGGATGCTAAACAGATTTACAAGCTCCAAAACTCTCCAAAAGACAGAAAGCACATCTGTTGCTA
>JAQQSW010018746.1:0-11184 GCA_028646575.1 Pseudocheirus occidentalis | reverse complement strand
GATTGTGGGAGGGGTCTTACAGTGGGATCAATGTTCTGGGCTGGGGGGTAGGGACAAAAAGGGGAGAAAATTTGTAACTCAAAACCTTGTGGAAATGAATGATGTAACCAAGAAAATAAATTAAAATTAAAAAAAAAAAGAACTATTATCCAGGCTTGTCTCCCTTATCTTCTCCTTGGAAACCTAATTTTTGAATCCAAGAGTAGAACTTTACACCTATGAAATTTCCTATTAGATTTGGCATGTCAAGATGTTTTTGGACCCTCATTCTGTCATTCCAGCTTTTGGCTAGCCCTCAAAGGTTCACATCAAATGTCAATTTGACGCCTTCATCTAATTCAATGATTAAAATGTTCAGTAACATAGAGTCTGGGACAGATTCCTGGGACACTTCACTTGAAACTTTGTTTTAGTTTACCTTGAACTACCCAAGGACTCACTTTGGGTCCGGTCATTTAACCAGATCAAAAAACACCTAACTATGTTATTTTCAGGCTTGCAACTTTTCCATCTTTTTCAAAAGAAGAGGATGAGAAACTCTGTCAAATATTTTGTGGAAATCCAGGGAAATTATGCCATGAGAGAAATGATGATTAATAACCAATGATTTGGGGAGATCCAGAGTTCCCTCTTTTTCTATTGTTCTCATTTCAAAGTTCAGTCTCTTGAAGGATATTACTGATAATGAGATTAAATTAACTTTCCTCAATTTTGGCCAGACTCCACCTTAATCTAAGGTGAGTATGCCCATTATATTCTACTAGATGATAGACATGGGTGGGAATAAATTATTTGATTATATTGCTCAAAGCTGGGGGTAGCATGGATTGTAACCATAGCCTCTTTGTCCAAGACTGACATAATGTCACTCTCTCAGCCCTTCATTGGAGACATCCCATATTTCTTTGTAATATTCATTCTCCCATTAATTGTTAACCAATCAGGGATAATTGTCTTCAGGAACACCCACTTTTCCAAGGGCATATAAACTGAGCCCAAGCACCAAGAGGGATCTTCAGCATTTGAGAGTGTCACTGATCTCTTTTATTAATAAAATAGTAACATTATTAATAAAATTATTAAATTACCCAGAAATTATGTCTTTCAAACTTTTTAAACATCATAGCTTACAACATGGCCTTGTTCTATCAACATAGTAACACCGTCAAAAAAAGAAGTGAGTTTAGTTTTCGTGTGCCAAAGCTAGACTGGTTCTTGCTGACCTGTTTCCTTTCCTAAATGCTCATAAAGTATGTCTTTAATAGTAAATTCTAGAATTTTGACTGGAATTAAAATCAAACAAAGCATACCTAGCCATATTATCCAGACTCTACCCTCTTCTTACTTTTTGATAACTGGGACGTTTGTCCAGTCCTGTAATACCTCTCTTATTTATCATAATCTTTTACATAACATCATCAATCATACCTGCCACGTTCTTTCAAATGACAGCCCTTCAAAAGCTTGAAGACAGTTTTCATGTTCTATCTGCCTCTTCTCTACCTTAGGCTGAACATTCCTAGTTGGCTTTAGTCAAACCTCACAAGGTATAGTAAACTGAGTATTTCATGTAGCCCTGGTGATTTGAACTTATTGAGAGAAGTTAGTTTGGATTTCTCCTGCTTGTTAAGCACTTTTATTTTATCCTGCCCAATCTAGAGATCTTTTTCATTTTCAGATAAAACAGAAACAAAGTAAGATTTGAATAGTTCCTTATTCTCTCTATCATCTGTCACACACACACACACACACACACACACACACTTTTTCTTCTTCATTGTAATCATTTATTTGTGTCCTCAGAAATTCATTCTTAATAGCTTTCTATCACTTAGATTGACTTCCCTCATAGGATCCTACTGATACTTCCTCTGAATAGTTTGAAGTTAACTCCTCAAAAATCTAGGATGAATTCCTAGTTTTCCTATCCTACATTGCAAATTCTAAAATAGTGTGGTCACTTTCTTCAGCACTCCCATTATTTCTACGTCAGTAAATTATTCCATCTTCTTTGGAGAGTCAAATCCAAAAAGAGTTCCCTTTGTTTCTTCTTCCCTCACATGTGAATAATAAAATTTTCATTAATGCAAATCAAAAAGTTATAAACTATTCTGTTTTAGGTAGAGTTCCTACAGCTGTCTAGATAACTGACTTTCCCCGACTCTGCTATATCATCCCCCTTTACCAAAAGTTATTTCTTGAATTCTTTGCCCATTTACTCCAGTCTAGGTGGCAAATTTTATATGTTCTGACAAAGCTGGTTTTTTTCCTCTCTCCATTGATCTCCACTCAAATTTCCTAACTCCACTCTGGTTCTGGAATTCCTCCAGAGCACATCTTAATGTAAGGGTGATCGGGGGATTTATTCATCAGTTTGAAGAGTTTCTCCAACTAACCAGAAGAGATACCGTAGTGTGAGCCATTGTTTGGAGATAATCAAAGGGGATCTTCTGAAGCAACTTGAACACACCCACTGACATCACACTGATTGACTTTCAGAAACTTCATTGACTTCCTGGTGACTTGTTGAATGAGAATCATCAACTTATTGTGATCCATAAAAGCAAGTTGTGAGACCCAGTTGGGTCTTTTTTCTGCTCTCTCTTTCTTTCTGAGATACCCTGTTTACATTTTTCCTTGTACTCTCCTCTAGAATACAGTGAAGCAAGGGTGGAAGGGAAGGGATTTTTCCTTCCCCACTTCCAGGGACAGTTATTCCAATTAGCAGCAGAAGCACATGGCAGTGGGAGACCTGCCATTTCAGTCAGTCTGGATAGTTCATGGACAATGTTGATTAATCCCAGATTAACTGAAGATTTCTTGTTGCAGTGTTCATTGGAGAAAGAAGGCTATGTATTTGCATTCAGTTCTACTTTGAAAGCCAAACTCGTAAGTTACGGAGAATGGGCAGGTTCAAATGTGGAATTTGCTTCTTCAGAAATGTCAAAAACAAATGCAATTTTAAAAAAAAGTTGGGAAGAGGGAGAGATGTTCAATTACTTATTTTTTTTCTTCTTAGTCTCTAAATCTTTTCTATCCCCATCCATGCCGTTTACTCTAAAGATTCAGAGAGCCCTTTGATATGAATAAATGCACTTTTACGTTATATTGTATTCCTGCCTTGTCCTTCAGTACCCCCACATGCAAAAGAATATGCAAAATGCAGAGGTTTTTCCAGAGCAAGATGGGATGAAGATGCCTCCTTTGGCAGGGACCACAGTGGAGCAGCCCTTAGAAGTAGTTTTCTGTGGTCAAACCCTTGGCATCACTCATGGGGTGACTCTTCTCTCAAGCACAGCTGTGGCACTGTTCATCTATGTTATAAATGACAGACAACCATTGGAAGTGTCTGAGGTCATTTGTGAAACTCCAGAGTCTTAGGTTTAATTGTTAACTTTACATATTTGGGGGGTGGGAGGGGTTGTCATTTTTTTAATAAACTATTTTATTAAAGGGAAAAAAAAAGTATCTTTTCTTTTCAGTGAGACTAAACCATGAGCAGTACTGAGAATCTTGGGAACACTTAAAGGACTTTATAGGGAGAGACTCACCAGGATTATAAAGTGTTGCCCTGATAGCCCCAAGTTCAATTTCCTTCTGGGGAAGGATACTCTGAGTCGTCTGGGATTCATCCTTGAAACTTAGGTGTCATCTTCAACTCTTTATCCTCTCACCTCGTCCATCCTATCAGTTGTTAATCCAGTCAATTCACTCACCTTTGTAATGCCTCCTAAATATTCCCCCTTCTTTCCTCTGGCATTGCTACTAGCCTGGTATAGACCCTCAACCCCTCACTCTTATACTGTTGCAATATCCTGCTGCTTAGTCTCCCTGCCTCAAGTGTCTCCCCTCTCCAGTTCATTCTTCATTCATCTGTCAAAGTGATCTTCCTAAAACACAGGTCTAATCATTTTCCCCTCCCCTACCCATTTAAATTCCTTATTACTTTTTTTTTTTTGCCTTTTTTTTTTTTGGAGGGCAATTGGGGTTAAGTGATTTGCCCAGGGTCACATGGCTAGTTTTTATGTTGAGTGTCTGAGGTCAGACTTGAACTCAGGTCCTCCTGACTCCAGGGCCAGTGCTCTATTCACTGCGCCACCTAGCCACCTAGCCACCCCCCACCAGTGGATCCCTATTATGTCTAGGATCAAATATAAAGCCTTCTTTTTTGACTTTTAACGCCCTTCACAACCTGGCCCCTTTCTACCTCTCCAGTCTTCTTTGTCACTGTGGTGTATGTGGAAGGAATAAGGTGTAACACTGCATTTCCTGACTCTGAATTTTCACCAGTTGTCCCCCATGCCTGAAGTTCTCCCTTCTCATCTCGATTTCCTGGCTTATATGACTTCTCTTGAGCCTCAGCTGAAGTCTGACCTTCTGTAAGAAGCTCTTCCCAATCCCTCTTAATGTGAATCCCTTCCTTCCGAGTCTATCTCCAATTTATCCTAGGTCTGTAGTCCATTTGTACATGATTGTGTCTATGTTGACTCCCCCCATGAGACTGTGAGCTCTTTGGGAGTAAGGACTATTTTTAGACCCTTTTTTGGTATTCCCAGTGCTTAACAGAGTGTCTGACATACAACAGGTGCTTAATAAATGCCTGTGGACTGATGAGAGGGTGAGCTCGTGGGGTCTTTAAATGCTATATGTTTCCGTATATTTCACAGGCTTCTGTGAGTCCTTTATGTTTTAGGCCTTTTCTGTTGGGTGAAATATTCAATAGTCCCATTGTATATTTGAGTGTCTGTGTAGGAGCTGGCCGAACTATTACCCATATGGTAACTTTAACATAAGCTTTATTTTGGAAATTACCCAGAACGAAACTCTGGGGGAGAGTTTTAATTAGCCAGAGAGAGAGAAATTGACCCTTTTAGAACAGCCCCAAGATGAAACCTAGCCCATGTGAGCCTGGAGCCTTTGAAGGTATCCTCAGTCATGAGTTACACTGCGGTGGCTCTTCTGATATTTGAGCAGCTAATGCCTGGGGAACCCCACACATCTACTGGGTTTGAGTTTGTTTGGGTTTGTTTCCAGTTGGCTGGAACTTCCAGTTCCAAGTGCCTGATCTCTCTTGGGGAGCCCTACAAATCTCTGGGGCTCACTCATGTTTGTTTTCTTTTTTGTTATCAGATATAGACTGCTTGCCCTTTCGTGGCTGGAATCCAAACGACTCTCCAGCATCCTAATGAACTCCAAGTCCTCGATCATAGGAGCTGCAATCTCAAATCGGAAGGGACTTCAGTCATCAAATCCAACTCCCTACTTTTAGAGAGGAAGCTGAGGCCCAGAAAATGAAATGACATGCCCACAGCACCATGACTAGTGGTTGTTCAAGGTGGAATCTGAACCGAGGTATTCCTGACTCCAGCTCCAGTTCTTTCCCTTTTGGAGAAAACATTTGATTGACTAGTTTTTCAAGAGGGGTGAATCCTGCTTTTCTGGCATCTCTAATTTGGATTGTCCTACATGCTGCAGGGATCCATTGGAGAAACTGATTCTTTCACCTGAAGGTAAAGGATTGACTTCTAGTAAAAAAAAAAAAAAAAGGGGGGGGTGGGAAGGGCTCCAGAGAAAAAGTGAAAGAAGATCAATTTTTTTTTTTCAGTTTGTTTGGACAACTCATAGCGACAGGCAACTGATTCTTAATCAGCCAGTCATTAGATAGGAGCAACTAGGTGGGGCAGTGAATAGAGGACTCTAGGGCTCTAGAGTCAGGAGGACCTGAGTTCAAATCCAACCTCAGACACAACACAAAAACTAGTCGTGTTACCTTGGGCCTTAATTAACTTAACCCCAATTGCCCTACCTTCCCCCTTCCAAAAAAAAAAAGTGAGTCATTAGATGGATACCTCTGAAATCCAATCACATTCCATGAGATGTATATTTCAGTTACCTCTAAACAATGTTTGCTGTTTAGTCGTTTCAGTCAATTCTGACTCTTCATGACCCCATTTGGAATTTTCTTGGCAAAAATATTGGAGGGATTTGCCATTTCCTTCTCCAGCTCATTTTGCAGAAGGGGAAACTGAGGCAAACAGGGTTAAGCAACTTTCCTAGGGTCACACAGCTAGTAAATATGTGAGGCTGGATTTGAACTCAGAAAGATGAGTTCTCCTGACTCCAGGCCCTGTCACTCTACTCACTGTGCCATCTAGCTGCTCATCCTGGAGAATGCCCCAATCCTTCTAGTCTCATTAAGTTTATTGGGAAGTTCCTCACATTGATTCACAACTTCCCCTGATCACCACCTTTACACTAGTAATTCTACTCTACTACTAACTTTAGGCATCACTTTGTTTTTCATTAAGATATAAGTTGTCACAGTAAGTCTTAGTGGTTCTTATGGAGGCAAACCGACCTCCTTGTATTAGCATTTGTACTTAAAGTTTCTAATCACCCATTCTTTGTGAATTTGTATTTAGGTATATAAGGCCATGGGTTTCTTTCCCGTGTGAATTTTTTATTGTCTGTTGCCCTTCTTTTGAGGTAGTGCATATCCCCTTCTGGGATGTCTGGTTCAGCAGATATTATGTGGGCAAGTTTTCTCATTCCTCTTCCCTTTCCAGGTCCCTGCCCTCTTGATCACAAGACTCCAAGCATATGTTAATTTTATTATCCTTTGTTAGATACTGTTTATTCTTGCACCATGTATATCCTCAGTCATGTTCATGTCCTTGGTTCCCTTGGCCATCAACTCCAGGTAATCAGTTCAGTTATTAGAATATTCTATAATAAAAATCTTGCATAGACCCCCTTGGTCCTAGAATAAGAATCACAAGAAGGACTAATATGGTGTCTCCTTTGCTCCTTCTACAGCTGCCACTGCTTCTGATGTTCTCATACCAGCACCTGATGGTAAATCCCTCTTCCCTTCCTTCCTCCCATACCAAATAATGTGCTCTCTTCTCTGTGTATCTCTTTCTGTCTCTATCTCTGTCTCTCATTTCTTTCTCTTTCTCTTCTTTGTCCCCCCCAATCTCTCTCTGTATATATTATATGTATAATTATGTATTTAATATATGTGTAATGTGCATTACATCTATGCATGTAGATTGTCCTAGGCAACCAGCCATGGCTATGGAATAAGGGTAGAGAGTAAAGGGAAGGAAGTGGAAGTGGTGGAAGGAGTAGGAAGGACCAGCAAGATGGTAGAAGACCTGCACTGACTGCTGGAGAAGGTAGAGTCCAAGTTCTGAGGAGCCAAATCCTTGAGTCTTTGACCTCTCAAGCTGTGGCTGTGTAGGGGCAGCACAGTGGACCACAGCAGGAACAGTGCCCACTGGGAGATAGAGGACTTCAACTATGACTTCAATGGCTTCACATCAACTAAAATATTATTAAAACTGACAATGACCTTATTAATAAAATCCTTGAAGAGCCCTGCTTTGACAGAAAACTTGTTCCAGCCTGAAACAAAAAGGATTGACCAAAGGCCCTGGGAAAACAAAAACAACTATGAAATGCCCTCAAGGAGCTTACATTCCATTTGGGAAGACAACATGTACATAAAGAAGTGGATATAAAATAAATTCAGGAAACATTGATGCATGTAATATGGCTCAATCCCAATTAGTGAGAATAGTAAATCACTTGAAATGCTTATATTATTTGGATTGCATATTTCTATTGTGCTGGAACTATTAACTGTATTTTACACATTAATAATTTCAAATAGTGTAAATTTGAATACATGTATGTACACGTATCTAAGGAAATCAAACCGGTGTCCAGAATATGTTGATATTAACCAGAAGATGCACTGAAAAAGTGATTAGTGGACAGAAACATAGGCTCTTCCCCCAGACTGAAGAGTCTAGGGACACTAGGGCAGTGTCCTTAGGCTCAGACCACTATTTCTGCCCCCCTCCCACTCTGGAAAAAAAAAGTTCTAATGCAAAAATCCCCTTTAGATGCTTGGGTGAAGGCCTTCATTTTCATTTGAGGGAGACCAATGGAATGTAAACTCCTTAAGGGCAGGAATTATTTTATTTTTGTCTTTATGTCACTGTAGCTAACACTATGGCTGACACATGGGATGGGCCTAGAGACCTGGGATTTCAATAATATAGGGAATTCTTCATGAGGAAATTCCATTTACTGATACAGATTGGTACCTCTTCTATAACTTGGGTTCATAGTTTTTGCCTGAGACACTGAGAAGTTAAATGACTTGCCCACAATCTGTCAGTATGTCAGTACCGTAACTTGAACCCAAATCTTTATGATTATGAGGCCAGTTCAAATTGAATTGAAAGCCTCAGCCAAAAGACCAGCATCCAACAGATCTGTAGCCACATGAAATCCTCTCTTGGACATCTTTTTTTCTGCAAACTGATAGGGCCTGGTTAAAGACAGGAAAAGACGTTCTTATGTAAAACCAGTAAATGGCTGAATTGTCCATGTTTACCTCTAGGCCTGCAGTATCTATGTTTATTATTTATTATTATTATAAGCTGTGTCTTGATTGAAGCCATCAGTTAGTGAATAGCACAAAGCAATTCTTGGACACAAAAGCACACCCACAAATCCAAGGCTCAATTCAACCAATGCCTTCATGTGTTCACACATCTGCTCAAGGCCAGCAATTCTACTCTAGTAATTACCTCTAGTAATCACTGGTCTTTGCTTTGGCCTTCCTTGTTAAATTTAAACAAAACAAAGCTTTGGTTGTTGTTGAGTGGCTCTTTGGTCATGTCCTACTCTCCATGACCCCACTTGGGGTTTTCTTGGCAATGATACTAGAATGGTTTGCCATTTCCTTCTCTACCTCATTTTAGGAACTGAGGCAAATAGGGTTAAGTGATTTGTCCAGGGTCACAGAGCTAGTAAGTGTCCAAGGCAGGATTTGAACTCACAAAGAGGAGTCTTCCTAACTCCAGGTCAGCACTTCATCCACTGTAATCTGATAGTAAAAAAAAGTACTGTTCCTTCTTTTGAGTGATATGTTTAATATGGGATTAGGCAACTGGTTGGAAAGAGAAATCCCACCACCTAATGTTTAACAGGGCTAAAAGGGTCTAATATAATGTCTAGCCAATCCAAGGATCTTTCTAGTGGGTCAAGGGTGGCAAATGAAAGAATACAAAAGACACTGAACTGAAATTCAGGAGCCTAGGGAAGCCCAGGATATACAGCAGGGATCTGATGCATAATTGGATGGTCCCAACCCTGGGCCAGTCACTTCTAATCCTTCTGGGCCTCAGTTTTCTCAGTCACAAAGTGAGGATGGTAATTCCTACTTTACCCCATCAGAAATATTACAGGATATAAAGAAGAGAAGGAATATGAAAATGACTTTTAAAATGTAGGGTATTATGCTTATGCAAAATAATATCAGTTTTCCCATTGAAATTGGGTATAAAGAGAAATGTATTTTTAATGGGGTCTGTTTGAAGAGTCCAAGTGGTGATTATCCCTGTTGGGCTCCACACTGAACATCCTCTCTTTTTTTAGAGTTGACTTAGAGATCCTCCTTCCTCCCTTGTTGCCACCTTCCACCCAATAACCCCACCTTGTACCATTTGGACTTGAACCTAGAGTAATATATAAAGACCCTGAATAATGAGGTGAGAAGAAATGGGATCCATCCTTCTAAACCCAGTTCTTAGACTGAACTCATGTTGAAACCCAAGTTCGAGTCCCATATGGGGTAATCTTTCTTCTAGCCATTCCAAGTTGGTGAAAAGCTTCCCTGTGAGTCTGAAATAACTGCATGAAAACCAAACACCTCCAGTCTCCTGATACATACATATACATATATGTCTATATGTATGTGTATGTATGTGTTTTTCCCCCATCAAGATCTTTCTTTTTTTTTTTTTAAAGAGCCTTGTCACGACGGCCCTTCAAACCCATTTGATTGGGTTGGAGCTCATCATACTGTCACCAGCTCAGTTTTCATTAGGTCTCAGCTTCTCTGTTAGCCTAGCCAAGCAGAAGAACTCAAACACATGCACAAATTAAATCGACATCCAAACTCCACCAATATACAAAGCAATTTAAATGATATTCATTAGAGCGATGACAAGTCCTGATGAGCCTTTCAGGAGCCAAGTCCTTCAGCTTTTGCCGACTCGGTTTCCTGGTCACTGAGGCGGAACCACAGCTACTGTACCTCCAGTTAAAAAAAAAAAAACCAAGAAAATGAGTCCTTTCTGACACACCTACCTCATTCTCCTTCTCCTTTCACCTCCCACCCCCTCCACTCCAGGTGCAAATGGGCAGGTGATGCTCTGGAAAGGGTTAGGGGAACTACATTAGGGGAAAAAACAGCCTCCCCCCATTAAATGCTCCAATTAAAAAGAATTTCATTTTCAAGTAATTTCATTTCACTTGGCTAGAAAGGTCACTAACTCACAATTATGATGGCTATAAATGTGTCCCTGGGTTCCTGCTGTGAAAAAAAAAATGGAAATGATATGTTGAAGCTTAATAAAGAAGTATTTTTCGTTGTTAATTTACACCAAGGTAAAGGGAGGAAGTATTTTCCAACTTTTATTTGTTTATTTTGAATAGAGAAGGGAAAAAAAGGAGGGATGACATCTCTCTTTTCCAGGGAACAATGATCCGTATATGGGAAAAACCAAGGTCCCAATTTTTGGGCCTAAGGAAGAGCTTGGGAGAAGATATTTATTGGATTGAAAATTCCATGTCTTGGATTATGAAGGTAAAGAGACCAACAAATGATGTAATCAATTGTGAATTTTCAACAGCCCAGGATGAGGATCCAAGTCAAAACGGAGATTGAAAATTGTGAATCAACGGCTGAATCTACCATATGCATCAAGAGTTCTGGCTGTTGCTAGTTCGCCAGAAAATAAAGTTGTGTACCATGGTCCAATTTCCATTTCTTTTTCAAGCACAATTACTGGGAATAGAGCCTTGAACAGAAGTCTGCTAACACCTGAAAGTACGAAGCCTAATGCTACATTACCAAGAGTATGTTTACTTTTCAGGTCTTGCATTTTGGTTAAATAAACATTTCTTAACTAATTGCTATAATTAGGGCACATGCTTTTGGTTTAAAAAATCATAAGCACAGGCGGAGCCAAGATGGCGGCTTAGAAGCAGCAAAGCACCGCAGCTCCCACACAAACACGCTAAAAAACTCATAAAATGGGACGCTAAACAGATTTTCAAGCTCCAAAACTCTCCACAAGACAGAAAGCACTACGGGCAGCGCAG
>JAQQSW010018745.1:0-11184 GCA_028646575.1 Pseudocheirus occidentalis | reverse complement strand
TGGAAGAACAGTATATTGTGAATTGTTGATTGAATCAACTCCCTCTTAGGGAAACTAGGTCATTCCTTTTGTTAACTGAATGATTGAATCTTAAAATGTGAAGCTGGTTTCTCCCTTAGGGAAACTAGCTGATTCTTCTCTTGTTCCTTGTTCCTTTCTGTAATAAGATATAATATTGAGACTTTCCTTGTTCTGAAGATTGTATGTAATATTGTGAACTGCTGAAACTGTGAACATTGTACTGAATAGAGATTTGTAATGGAATAAACAGAGTGCTCACTAATACTGTGTAATCTGAATCTTAAAAGCTGTTCACAGTAGCATTCTCTCAGGAATCTACTGCTGATTGGTTTTACAATTGTCCATCTCTATAAAAGTAAAGGAAATAGATTTCCGTGTGATAATCACAGGGGGGGTCTTTCTCCCTCTCTCTCTCTCTCTCTCTCTCTCTCTCTCTCTCTCTCTCTCTCTCTCTCTCTCTCTTTCCCTCTCTCGCTCTCTCTCGCTCTCTCTCGCTCTCTCTCTCTTTCTTAGTCATTGCTGGCAAGATTCTTGCCAGAGTCCTCCTTAATAGACAGATTATTTACCTGGAAGATACTTCTTTATCTGAAAGGCAGTGTGGTTTCAGAAAGGACCAAGGAACAGTTGTTATGGTGTTTACTGCCTGACAACTCCAGGAGAAATGCCAGTAACAGAATAGAGATCTGTACACAACCTTTGTAGATCTGAAAGGCCTTTGATACTTTCATTTGTGAAGGCTTATGGGAAATTGTGTCAAAATTGGGTTTCCCAGAGAATTCATCAGCATTTTATGTGAATTTAATGACAGCATAATTGCCCTGGTTCTGGATAATGGACAATGCTCTTGTATTTTCCCAGTCACCCTTGACAAAAAGACTATTGTATGGGAAATTCACACAGGGAAAGCATTCACATGGTGATCAGAAGAAGTGATACAGGACACACTCAAGGTCTCTCTTAAGAATTTTGAAATTGATTGTGTGACATGGGAGACTCTGGCACAGGACCCCTTAGCATGGTTTGCCCACATCAGAGAAGATGCTCTTCTCTATGAACCAATCAGAATTGTTATAGCTCAAGATGTGTAAATTTAGAGTATCCATCCCAAATGTGCAATGGACTTGTGCCTGACCTGTGGTAGAACATCCTGAGCTCATATTGGTCTGATCATCCACAGTTAGACAGATGATGCATAATGATATCATTTTGGTCCTTTTCTAGAAAAAAGGACAATAACCAACCAACCAACTTGTAAATAAATGGATAGCCACCATACAATGTTAAGAAATTATGAGAAAGGCACCCACCACATTGGTTAGACTACCTGTCATGAATTTATGGGAAGGGATAGACAAGAGATATACATATTGGGCAGGTATGGATGGGTTTTAATTTACCTCACTGGAAGAAGTACTGAAATCAACAAAATCACAGAGTCACTTGAGTATTAGAGTAAGGAAAATCTTCATAACAATTATAGCCTTCCAAAGCAAAAGCTAACATATCACTTGTTTACTTTGTTGTAGAGATATTCTTGTTTAGCTACATGTTTAACTAGAGAGCCTTGAAGTCCTTCCAACTCTTAAGATCATGTCATTCAGTGAGTCACCTGGATTTTCTCTTTCTTTTTGTGTCTATGATCACATCCTTCAGTTCATAAAGCATCTGATTAGTTCCTTCATAATTCTTGAGACTCTATTAGAGTGCCATATTGCTTTGACATTTCCCTTAATTTTTTCTTAATTAGTCCAGGGAATAAAAGTATTGTTTTCCTCTTTGATGAACTGAATATTGATGCTTAGCCTCAAAATGCCTAAGTGAAGAACCAAAGGATGAGAAAAAAGTACTGAAACCAGGGACATTTGAGAGATTGTCTTCATAATAACATAACAATTTTACCACCTTCATAACCAAAGCTTTTCTAATGTCTTTCCAATGTCACTTTCCAAAGGGCATTTTGGGGAAATTGAAGTGAATTCTTCATAGAATCAGACCCATCTTAGACCGAGAAAGTCAAATTAAGTCAATAAGAATTTTATTAAACACTCACTGGATGTATCAGGTACTGGGCTAAAAATAAAAACAATTGCTATTTTCAAGGAGTTTGTAGTCTAGTAGGAAAGACAAAATGCAAACTATCATGTGTAAACCACAGATATACAGATTAGTTTGGAGATAATCTCAGCATAAAGACATTAAAATTAAGCAGAACTGAGAAAGACTTACTCTAGAAGTTGGAACTTTACCTGGGACTTAAGGGTATCTAAAGAAGCCAGGAGCTGAGATGAGAAGGGATACTGTTCCATTCATAGGGGACAACCAGTGAAAATTCCATGATTTCAGAGATAGTGTGTCACATGTAAGGAACAAGAGGGGACAAGTGTCATTGGATGACAGAGGTGGATGGGGAATAGGGTATAAGACCAGAAAGGTGGTAAGGGGCTAGAGTTATGAAGAACTTTAAAAATGGTCAATAGGAAATTATCCCACAGTATAATACTCATATTCCTTTTTCTCCCAATTTGGAAGCCTGGCTTTCCTAGTACTTTGTGATTGTCTCCAGAACCAAAATTGAAGATAAAGGGGGTTCTAACTATCAGTTGGAATAAAACTGCTCAGAACATTGAGGGTACAGTGTTTTCATTAAATTTTCTATTAACTTCTCCCTAGCTGTATGATTACACATTGCCATTCTTATCACTGTTCTACAATGCCAAACAAATAGCTGAAAGCCCAACAAAAAGACTTCAATATATCAAAAAGCCTACTTGGAATAAAGACAAATCTAGTAATAAATCATGAAAGATAGAGGAGGGGAAAAGCAAGTCACAGAGCTTTGCCATGATGAATGGTTGTTGCTTTTGATAATAATCAGAAAGTGATGTCATGCCAAGAGTGCTGTACTTGGCATCAACAAATATGTGTTTGTATTCTAGTTGTGACACTGCTGATTATATGACCAGAAGCATATCACTTAGCATTTCTGTGTCTCAGTTTTCTCCTCTGTCAAGTGGGGAACATACTATTTCAAAAACCTATTTCATAGGTGTTTTATGATTTACAATCCTAAAATACTTCAACAGACCCATGATCATCACATAGATATTAGTACTAAATTCATTAAATTTCTTTTCCTGTTCAATTTTTGTCCATATTTTTCCCATGAATTCTCCCTATAGGACATAACTATGCATTGGAGGTCTTTCTCTGGATCTTTTAATATTTACTGCAAAATTCAGACTTGTCATCTAAAAAAACTCATATGTGGCCTCCTTTTCTAGTTACATTCATTCTTGGAAATGTCTCTACTACTACTTTTTGTGCATTAAGTCATCATTAGCAATATGATTCATCCTACAGATACCAACCACACAACTGTCCACCGACCTTTAAGTTATCCAAGATTTTGTCTTCTTTTTTTTTATTTTTGGAGGGCAGTTGGGGTTAAGTGACTTGCCCAAGGTCACACGGCTAGTTTATTGTGTTAAGTGTCTGAGGCCAGATTTGAACTCAGGTACTCCTGACTCCAGGGCCAGTGCTCTATTCACTGCGCCACCTAGCCGCCCCAAGATTTTGTCTTCTGATACCATAATGCTCCATAATTTCCAGCCATGTATCATCACAAAGAGAACATTGTTATAAGATGGGCTTTTGTGGCATGGAGAAAAAAATGGGATCATTAAAAATACTTCATACTCTGAAAAGGACCTGATGTCAAAAGATATATAGAAAATCAATCCAAATATTTGAGACCAAGAGTCATTTCCCAAGGGTTAAATGGTCAAAGGATATGACCAAATACTTCTCAAAAGAATTACGAATTACAAAAAATCATGTGAAGTATTCTAAGTTACTATTAATGAGAAAAATGCAAAATCCAAACAATTCCATAAATTTACCTCATATTCAGCAAATTAGCAAAGTTGACAAAGTGTGGGGTCCTGATTGGAGAAAACCATAAAATACAGTAATGAGTAAAAAACCATAAAAACTTAAACTCCGAGAAAGGTGGAATCCTAGACCTGCTAATGGTGACCTGCTAAAAATCACAACTTAGATACTGAAAACAAGGTCATAGCTTAAGATACTATGTCCTATGAAAGTCATAATATTGTGATCACTACATGATCAATACACAACTTATGTTTGCACATAACATTGGCTTAAAACCCAAGGTCATTACTAAGGAGAAAACCAAAAATATCCACTAATCAGTAGTGATGCATTCTTTAGCTCCTCCTCTTTTTGTCTGTTTTCCATAATTACCATAGGGATTTTTAGGATTCTTTAGCAGGGAGTTATTAATTATCTAGCTGCCACCCTAGATCAATGATGGCCAAGGATTCATAATGAATTATTAAGCTACTATCTATAATCAATCTGGAGATCCTTGACCTCTTCCTTTGGTATCAAAAGAAGACCCCACAGTCACTGGGGAGGTACAGGGTTCCCCAGCCAGGTAGATTCCAGACCTTACACAAAATATAGGAATAGTCAATTTTGAAGGTACTGCAGAAAGACAGGCACGTTAAAAACAAAACAAAAAAACAACAGCAAACACCCACCCCACAAAAAAAAAGCTGGTAGAGCTCCAAATCAGTTTACTCATTCTGGGAAACAATTTGTAATTATGCTGACAAAGTGACTAAAATGCTCATAAACTTTAACCCAGAATACAGGAGCTCAGAGGTAGAAAGGAATGTTCTATGTACACCAAAGTATTTATAACAGCACTTTTTGTAGTAACAAAAATACTGAAAACAATGTAAATGTTCATCAATTGGAAAGCTGTAAAAAAATTATGCTACATTAATAAAATGGAATATAACATTTCTTTAAGAAATGGTGAATGCAAATTATTAAAAAGTGACATAAGCAGAATCAGAGTTAAGCACTTAAAAACTTATAAAGTGCCTACTATGTTTCAGGCACCATACTAAGCACTGGGGATACAAAAGGGACAAAAGACAGCCCCTGTCTTCAAGGAGCTCATAAGATAACTGGGGAGATAAAAAGCAAATAAGCTATATACAGGATAATTACCAAGGGAAGGCAGTAGAATCAAAAAGACTCCAGAAAGATTCCTGTCAGTGATAGGATTTTATTTGGGATTTAAAGGAAGTCAGAGAAGCTAGTAGGTGGAAAATATACACAATAGCTATAGTAGAGCAACACACAATAGCTATGACAATGCAATTAGAAAGAGCAATAACTGAACACCTGTGTAATTCTAAGGATTAAACTTGGTGCTGAAAGAGAGAGAAAGCGTACCTCTTTCATTCTTTGCAGAGGTGGGGGACTACTGGGTGGAATATTACATATACTATCAGACATAGTGGATGTGTTGGTTTTGCTGAAGTTTTTCCCAACACATTTTATAAATGAGCTTATATACTAAACTTGTGTTGCTCTTGGCAAAGATATCAAGTGTTTGCTGGGTGGGGTAGTTTCTCGTCTTTTCTGGTTTCTTAGTAGTGGTAACTGTTTTATGTCAGTTCTTTAAGAAAGAGGCAATAATCACAATCAATGTCTTTACTGTTATCCATTTCCCATTTTTCAGTCAATAACCGTTTAAAAAATTACATTCGATTGGAGCTACTACATACGTTATCTTCACATCCTTAAACTTTCTTCCAAATTAGGCAAGTTTTACCTTTGCTCCAACAATTTATTTTTTTAAATGACTCCTATCTTAGTGACCAGTAGTTTACAAACTGTTAAGTAAAATAAGAAGTAAAGCATAGGAGATAAAATGCTGGAGTTAGAGTCAGGAAGATCTGGGTGATCCTAGACAAATCATTTAAGCCATCTTAACTTCCTCATATGTATCAGTCATTATACTACATTCTAATGGGAAAAAATGAAATAGCCTCTCTTTTCAAGAAGCTTATATTCTATTTGGGAGAGACAATATGCACATATAATGTATAATGTGCAAATATATACAAATAAGTTCAAGATCTTTTTTGGGGGGAGGAGGCACTAGCACACAAATACCACCAAAATACAGGAGTTGGTGTTCACTTTTGTTATTTTTACATTTTTACCTTCTGTTCTCCACCCTCTCTCCCAGAAGGCATAGTATTTTCATAAATATAAAAATTTTCAACTATTTTACTTTATTCAAAATAATTGAATTTTTAATAGTTTTACTGCATTGGGGTTATTTAAAGTACACTGGGCTACCTTAAAAACAGAACTGGGAACCATAACTTCATAGAATTGACAAACTGATTTGAAACTGTTTCCCTCTTTCCAAAAGTAGGGAGTACAGAATTTGATAATAAGTAACCTAGACTCCAGTATGTCCTCCAAAGAACCATTCATGGTCCCTTTGATAAAGTCCTTTCTTATATCTAACTTAAAACTTACCTTGGTCTATTTTTTAATGTCTTCAAGGAAGATGAAGAATTTATCTTCCTATAACAGCATTTCTTTTGACTGAAAATGAATGTGATCTGCTCTCTCAGCCCTTTCTCCTCTCCAAGTCAATGAAATTCTCCACCTATATAATCTTATGCATGTTGTCCTAAGGAGTGTAATGTGATTGGTTTGGGAAGCAACTTAGCCTTTTCTTTAGTTGCTCCCTATCAAGGATTTATGTCCTGTTGTCAAAGTAGAAAAACAGATGATTTAATAAACGCTTAAAGAACTAGAGTACAACCACCTTCATTTTATGTGAGGTGAAGTGAATTGTCCCAAGTCACATCTGGTTATTAGCAGAATTGAGGCTAGAACTTAATTCATAGAACCATCACATCATAGACAAAGCTAGAAAGTACCTTAGAGGTCATTTAATCCATACCCCTAATTTAAGTTTTTTTTTCCCAGTCTAGACCAATCATGTCATTGGTACAAGGAACATTCAGTGAAGAAATTCATTCTACAAAAGCAGATCATCAGCTATGCTGCTGTGTCTAGTCAAAGGCACTAAGGGGTAAGTTACTTGCCCAAGGTCACATATCCAGTGTGTGTCCAAAGTGGGACATCAATATGTCTTCTCATCCTCTGAAGTCAGCCTGCATTTCACAAACCTCTGGTTTTGCAGGTGATATAATGAAGCCCAGAGGTTTAATTTTTCCTGGCCCCTAATCCAAAGTGTGCTTCTCCCTGTATCCCACTATTTCCTTTCTATATGTACACAGAGGATCCCCAAAATTTTTGGTAGTTTAAAGCTACACTAAGACATTAGAAACCCTCTGTATATGTATGTTCACACATATATATATATGTATATATGTATGTATATGTGTATGTGTGTGTGTGTATATACATATACATATATATATATGTATATGTATATACACACACACACACATACACACACACTGTAAAGCTTGCCCTTCTAATTCCTTCACTTGACAATATCCTGACCCTGGATAAAACCAGCATGATTATACCAATAAACAAACTTTTTTTTAGCTCTCTCTATTACAGGGGATATGCTATTGGTTTCTCCATCATTCACTACTCCCATGGCAGCCGTTATCCAGACATCTTCTTTCTTGGATGTAAGTTTGCATTTATCACATACCTCCAGTTTCTTCTTTTTAGGTTCCCAGATTTTGTTATTTTCGTTATAGTTTTCTATTCATTCCTCATCAACAAGACTGTACTTATACATAGGCAGACTAGGTAGTTGCCTATATAATATGATATAGGAAGAGGTGTGCTAGGACAAGTGGGCCCTGGATGGAGAAAACCAATGTTAAATTTTCAACATGAGCATTTATGCCTCAAAAATCAGGAAATTCTACAAATAAGGGCTTCACTGATTTTTGGTTGATTGCCTAGATTTAAGAAAATGATGGAAAAATGTCAAAAATGCAAAATCAATTTAAAAGCATGTTGTGATTGTTAAACATCTGTCAGCATACCCTTAGACATGAGTTTGATGGGAAGGGTGTCTGTCCCCAAATATTTTCCCCATAGTGGCCTGAAATTCCATTACTAAATATCCATGGAATGATAGAATGCCAGAGCTAGCAGAAACTACTTATTCCAACTTCACTTCAAAAATTAAGTCTCAGAGATGTTAAATGAATTGCTTACCAAACAGTGAGCTAGTGGCAGAGAGTTAAATAGAACCCACGTTCCCATTCCAGGGGAAACCTAATTGCTATTACAGTGATGATTTCACTACACTAAGCTGTCACACTTCACTGGGATAAGCATAACCCCCTTTCCTGTGGTCCTTCAGTAAAATGCTAACAGCTCTTGGAAAGGACACACGTTAAACTTTAACACTTTAGCAAAAATGAATTTATCATATGTTTTCTCCCTGTTCTGAGAAATACAACAGAGTGAATAGACAGTTTTCCTGTGAGGACAGAGGGAATTACAAGAGAAAAAAAAATAATTCA
Source organism: Pseudocheirus occidentalis (assembly GCA_028646575.1). Taxonomy (NCBI): domain Eukaryota; kingdom Metazoa; phylum Chordata; class Mammalia; order Diprotodontia; family Pseudocheiridae; genus Pseudocheirus; species Pseudocheirus occidentalis. Next base: position 2,800 of record JAQQSW010018745.1, on the reverse strand, counting down.
TGGGTGTTAGTGAGGAGAACTGAAAAGAAGCTCTGTCAATTTCATCCCCCTTTGGTTTGGTCAACCTTGTGGTTGGCTCATTATGTCCTTTTCCATCAAGACAGATGCCCCTAACAGATATTTCCTTAGGAGTCCCATTTTCTGAGCTGCAATTATTTGAATGATTGCCTTTAGGCTCCTTCTAGCTTTTCTCCAAGTCTAGAGTTTTGACTTTAGGTTACAAACTGGATCCTCACCATCTTGTTGTCTTTCCCTGAAAAAGTTCAATCAGTCAGGCAATCAATTAATAAACAAGCACTTATTAAACTTTTACTGGTTAAATATACCATGTAATGTGCTAAGTTCTGAAGATATAAAGACAAAAGTAAAGCGCAAGTTTGACCCTGCCCTCCAGGAAAGCACATTCTAATAAAGAAGATGATATGAATATATATAAGTATATATAAAATATATTCAAAATGAATTCACGACACTTTAGGTTGGGAGGACACCAACAACAGAAGAAATCAGCAAAAGTTTCAGATTTATTTACTGAAACATTCTCTGCTCTCCTTGTCTATCTCAATGTCCCAGAGGCATCAAAAAGTCAAAATGTCCAAAATGGATTTCATTATCTTTCCCCCAAAATTCACCCCATCTCCTAACCTGCCTACACTGTCAAAAGTTATTACCATTCTTCCGGTCACTCCACTTTACAAACCCAGTCATGCTCCTCTGTCTCTGTCACCACCTATATCTGGTGCCAGATCATATTGATTCTACCCTCAACATTTCCCACTTCCATTCCTTTCCTTCTATTCACTTAGTCATCATCCTAATTCAGACTCTTATCAATTCCTGCCTCCAAATTATTCTTCCAACCTTTGATGTCTCCCCTTTCCAAACCATCCTCCATAGAGCTGCCAAATTGATATTCCTAAAACACAGGTTTGACCACATCATTCATCTGCTCAAGAAGCTTCAGTGGATTTCTATTGCCTATAGGATTATTATTAAAAGTAAAAGTGATCATAATAACCATAATTTATATGGTGCTTTAAGGTTTGTAAAAAAGCTTTAAAATATATTATTTTATTTAATCCTTGTAACAATTCTGGAAGTTAAGTGCTATTGTTATCTCAATTTTACATATTAAAGAAACTGAGGCTTAGAGAGATCAAGTTATTTATCTAGGGTCACACAACTGTAAGTGCCTGGGGCATGATTCAGACTGAGGTCTTCTTGACTAGACAACATAGCTATGTAAATAAAATGGGAATTTCCCTGTTTTTCCTTTTTGACCTTTATAATCTGGCTCCAATTTATCTTTCCAGACTACCTGCTACATGACAACCAAATTAGCCTATGTGATTTTGACAACTTGTGGTATTCTAGCTCCTAAATCCATGCCCTTGCACACACTTTCTTCTATTGTAGAAAGTTCTCTTTCCTGGAATTTCTTTTGGAATTCCTAGCACCCATTAAGGTTTAGCATATTTGCTACTTCCTATGGGAGGCCTTTTATGACATTGCCCTCCCGAAGTTGTTAGTGCTTTCCCCATAAGAAAACTACTTCATATACATCTTATATTTATTCATTGGATACATATTGTATCCTCCTCAAGAGAATGGAAGTTCAATAGGAGAAGCATTTGTGGACAACTTTACAATTTGCAGGTGATCCCATGTACATATCATCCCTATACCCCTATCTAACTTGATTAGATATCTGCTGGTTCAGTTATGTGCTAAGTACTGCTCTGTAGTCAGGGCAATGACTGATCCAGTCAAAAACATGAGCATGGCATGGGTTTGACTTTTGACCCTTTTATTTGCTTGAAAAATGCCTGCCATGTTTTTCTGATTTCTCATTCCTTTGATGAGTAGTAATGTAATCTCCTAGAGGGAGTTTGGGTGCCTGAAGTGCCTGCCTGGAGTGAATCGTGCTCACACATATAGAGAGCTACTCTTCGGGAAATGGTCTTGGCTTTCAATTGAAAAACTGACAGAAAAAGCTACCTGTAAAGACAAACCTCTTCTTTTGTGATATGTAAAAATCAACCATATACAGAAATTGGGGGCAGAGAGGAACAGAGTAGCCGTTATATTTAGCTCCATGGTGTTCTCAGACTTTGTTGAACATCTGGCTGCTAAATTCCTAAGTCAGTAATGTCTGCAAGTGTTCCTCAGTTATCATGTCTCCCCACCTCCATGTTCCTGTGGTTAAACCATCTGGTGGTGGTTTCCTGTCTTTCCTTTACACAAGCCATATCCAATGGCTTTGATTTCCTCCATGCTAGTTCAGGCTAAATGATTTTTATCTTACACAGACCACTAGAGAATATCCCACTCTTTCCATCCAACTGAAGACTGATATACTTAAGAAAAAAAGTAAATAAGAATACAAAGCATTTCTCCAATACATCACCAATATAACACAGTCAAAAACCACAATGTTACAAAGACCCAACTGAATATGAAGGCTTTGGATAACTGTTGATAACTTTGGATAACTGTTTTCTTTTTAAGTTTATAAAATTCCATTCTGTTTTTTTATTATAAATCCAGCATAGTAGAGAAGAGGAACTCTAAGTATAATCTGAAGTGTACTCCAGGTTTTAGGAGAGCAGATTTCAAAAGATTAGAGGACAGATAGGAAGCATCCCTTATTTTTTTTTAATTTATTTTTTTAATTTGGTTTCTTGTTTACATTATTCATTTTCATTACATTTTTGAATTACACATTTTCTCCCCGTCTTGCCCCTGTCCCAACCCTAAAACAGCAGTCCCACTGTAAAGCCCCTCCCCTGCTCTGCTCTCT
>JAQQSW010018744.1:0-11184 GCA_028646575.1 Pseudocheirus occidentalis | reverse complement strand
ATAATCACACATCCACAGCCTGTATTGAAGTGAGTGTCCTTCCAGTGGGGATGGGTGACAAGGGAAGAATCGAAAGAATCTAGAATTTAAAGTTCTGCAATACCTGCAACTAGGAATTAAGATATACAGGGGCTGGGATAGGGAGACCCTTCCTGCCCTACCAGAAAGTAAAAGAGCAGAGCAGGGGAGGGGCTTTACAGTGGGATTGCTGTTTTAGGGTTGGGGCAGGGGCAAGATGGGGAGAAAATTTGTAATGCAAAAATATAATGAAAATGAATAATGTAAACAAGAAAACAAATTTTAAAATGGAACTAACTTGGAAATACAAAAAAAAATAAAAATTAAAAAAAATAGTGAGGACTCTGATGAGGTTACATAAAATAAATTTATAGCAGACCCAGTCAAAAAAAAAAAAGGACAAACAGCAATAGCTACGTATAAGTGCTGATTGCTTTGGTGTTGGAGTGGGGGAGGGGGGGAGAATGTTTGTTTTAGTAGAAGGAAGGATATTTTTCTTGGTGATTGGTACTTGGGCCAGTAGAAACTGTAAAATATTAGGACTCTGATCAGCTCAGTGGAAGCAAAATGACTGCTCTGGGTTATTATGTGCAGATCTCAGACCTTGTAAGCAGCAAAGTGTGGTGAATTACTTTTCTGAACTACAAAGTCACCACCTCAGCTAAGACTTGATAATTCACAGAGCAGCTAAATTTAGCTGTGGTCTGTCTTTATAATGTTCACTCCTGCACCAACAATCCACTCAGCTGAATTCAGCTATTATTTATTAAGCACCAACTGTGTACAAGGCACAAGGACCAGACACACACACACACACACACACCACCTCCTGTCATCAAGAAACTTGGGGTTTAGGAGCAAAGGTACAATATGAACTCAGGTATAATGTAAGGTTGGGAGTGATCAAGGGCAAAGAAGAGATTAAAGAGCTTTAGGGAGTTTGAGGGAGAAGAGAAGAGCAGTAGTTGGTGTTTCCAGGAAACCTTCATCAGGAAGGCAGAACCTGAGCTAAGTTTTGGAGAAAGATAAAGATAATGAAAGGGAAGGGTGAAAAGGAAGTACCTACCAACCGTGGAAGACCACTGAATGACTGCTTGAGGCAAGATTAGAAGTCCAGTCTGGCTGGAGCAAAGATTCATAAATTGAGTAATGTAAAATGACTGGAAGCACATGGCATCTGTGTCATTGTGTTTTGTCACAAAGATAAAGGGAAGCAAGGAAGAAATAAGCATTTATTAAGTGCCTACTGTGGCCATGAATTGTGCTCAGTACTGTGTGAGATGAAAGAGTTCGGACTCTGAATCTGATGTCAGAAAAGGTCTTTATTCTTTCCTCATGAGAAAGGACTCTGCCCCTGTCACCCACATGGCATCTACAGGGAGAGAGCAACAGGTAGAAGCCAGCCTGTAATTATATAACCTTTTTTTTTTTCTTTTTGGAGGGCAGTTGGGGTTGACTTGCCCAAAGTCACACGGCTAATAAGTGTGTCAAGTGTCTGAGGCCGGATTTGAACTCAGGTCCTCCTGACTCCAGGACCGGTGCTCTATTCACTGTGCCACCCAGCCACCCTCCCCCCCACCCCCACCCTCACCTCCACCCCTGTTATATAACCTTCTACTGCAGAAACCCAACCTCTCCGCCCAACTGGCCTTCACTCTTACTGGTAGAGGGGCTGGCCCACAACCTAAGCACTGGGAATCTATCCCTGAGACAAAGGACCCAGAAACATGTGGGTGCCCAGTGAAAGCAGTCTTAACCTTGTTTGGCACATCTTATGCTGAGGTGGCAGCGGGGGAAGGTCTCCTTTGCTCTAAGCTCCAGATTCCTGGAAGGTCAGGTGACCCAAAACCTAGGCCTAGTGAATACTGAAGCCATTCTAGATTTGATTTTTCAGAGTGGGGAAACTTCACTGTAAATTATCCCTCACAGTACATAACAAATATTATCTCATTTTATCTTCACAGCAACTCTGAGAGGTTGGTACTGTTAAAATTCTCATTTTATAGGTGAGGACACTGATACAAACAGAGATTAAGTGACTTGCTGAGGGTCACACACGCTAATAAGTGTCTGAGACTGGATTTTAACTTAGGTCTTCCTGATTCCAGAACCAGCACCCTAGCCACTGTATCACCTAGCTACCTCTAAAAAGGATTTTTTTAATGGTTTTGAGTAGAGGCATGATATGTTCCTTTCAGACCTTTGATTTAGAAGATTAATTTGACAGCTTGTGAAATATGGGAAGAAACTGGTAGATTGGAAGCTAACTAGAAAAATATGACAGTAGAACGGGTAAGATAGATCTGAACAGTCTGAACTAGATTAGTGGCAAGGTTCCAGATGCAAGAGACACTGAACTAGAAGCAACAAAACTTGGGAACTGATTGATTACTAGTGGTGAAGATAAGGATGGAGACAAAGAGGAGTTGGAAGTTACAAACCCCTATAACTAGGGAGATTCCCTCAATAATAGGAGGGAAGATTAGAAGTTTTCCCAGTACAATGAAAGGTCTTTGAGGATAGGGATTGTTTCAGTTCTGTCTTGGCATCTCCAATCCCTTAGGAAAGTACCTTGACTATGGTGATTGCTTCATACATGTTTGTTTTCCTGAAAGAGCCATGGGTTTAGGGTGAGAGGTTAGATTAATTCAATTTGGAACATGTACAGTTCCACTGTTGAGAGTACATCTGGTGGATATATGAAACTGGAGTTTCATTGAAGAGAGTCATACTTTTGCCCTTGCCACCATCCTAACCCCCCCCACCCCCCGCCGACCCCTGACAGCTAACATTGCTACCACTCTGGTACAGGTCCTCATCACCTCGTGTCTGGATGACTCCTCACTCCAATCCATCCTCTATTCAGTCACCAAAGCATAGGTCCAACCATGTCACTCCCTCACCCGTGCTCAATAAACTCCAGTCATTCCATTAGGCATAGCTTGCAACAATGAAACTGACACCCCATAGACATCTTCTCCAGCCCTATCCCTGTAGTTGATATCCTCCCATAAATTTTCACAGTGGAGCCAGCATGGCACTCTTCCTCTTGAATCCTTGGCATAAAAGCCTTGGCATCACTGTATCCTTCACATTGTCAATAGGTGCTTAATTTGTTTAAATGGATTAGATTAGATTAGATTGGATTAGGATTGAATTGAATGGACTGTGTTCAGAAGACAGGCCTGGGGAGACAAGGTCAAAAGCTTCAGGAAGGGGAAGGGAATGAGCGTTTATAAGGCTCATTCCCTGTGCTACATACTGTGCTAAGCGCTTTACAAATATCTCTTTTGAAGATCAAACAAAATAGAAACTGAAAAGCAGCTCTTAGATTTAGCAGTTAAGAGGAGAGCTATGCCTCCTTCCACAAAAGAAGAAAATTTTTTTTTAAATGTGTTTTGATATATCAAAGTGGCTAAATCACTTTGTAAAATTCCCATATGGGTAAAATTCATGAATGAATAGCAATGTAAACAACACATACAATTTTCTTTATACATGTATTTGCATAATAAAGAGACGGAATTTACTATTGGCATTTGACATGGCAGGAAGAAAAAAAAAAGTACGAAAACCTTGTCTTTTTTAAAACAAAATTTTATATTATAGTCAAATTTGTTAAGAAGCAAAACATTCCCTTTTGCAGTATACCTTTCTGTGAATGTACTGTTTACAAATAGGTAGTACACTGAATCCAGGCTTTATGTTAAAAAACAAAAAAATATGGTGTGGACATACACTATAATTGCAAATTTCTGTTGTAAAGAGGTTTGCATGATACCTAAGGCATGTAACAGAACTGAACTTAGAGTCAAGAAGATCAGAGTTTGAATCCTGCCTTAAACACTTAGTAGCTATGTGTGACCCTGGGTCAGTCACATAAGTAAACTTCTTATTCCTCCAGTGTATATAATAACAGCACTTACCTCAGAGGGTTGTAGTGAGGCTCAGATTAAATAACAAATGTAAATGGGTGGGAGTGAATTGAAGAAGTCTTGCTTAGGTGACTTGGCTGGAGGCCCTAATTTTTGCTGAAAGATTCTCCAATATCTCCCTGTTTTATAGATTACCCACAGGGTGTGAACAAGTTCCCTCAACCAATTTGAATCTTTTGATTGATTGATTGATTGATTGATTGATATCTGAGCCTTGTTCACACCTCTGCTTGGCTAATTCAGCTGGCTGTGTTCTTACCTAATGAATGCATCACCAAGGGAGCCTCCAGTCAACCCCCTCCAAGTGAACTTCTCAATTAAGTGGAGTAGGATTCAATCAGCTTCCACCTTTGCAAATGTGTAAAATGCTTTGGAAACCTTAAAGTGCCATGTAAAAATTAGCCACAATTTTTAGAAATAAGGACTGGATTTTTTATTTTGTGGCCACAGGAAACTCCCTCTACCAGTGCTGGTTAGCATTTTGCTGTCAAACTCAGATAGAATTGGGGCCCCTAAACCATACATAAGGATACCTCCAGGGTGCATTTTGAATTAATATTATCTGTGTTTTATTACATTTTAATCTGGTTCTGACTGCACTGTGGAGTGGGGTGGATAGCAATCCTGAAGTCAGACTGCATGTTTGACACCTCTGACCTAGAGCATTAGAGGTGATATGATTGTCCCAGGATCACATGACCAGTTTATATCAGAACATAGGTCTTACTTGCTCCAAGGCCTACTCTCTCTCTCCGCTATGCCATGAAACAACAGTGATGATCATGATCATTTTCATGCTCTTTCAATTTAGTTAAAGGTTATTTTTGATAAATCAAAGTGGCTAAATCACTTTGTAAAATTCACATATGGATAAAATTCATGAATGAATGTAAATAACACGTATAATTTTCTTTATGTATCTATTTGTGTAACAGAGGCATAATTTACTATTGGCATTTGACATGGCTGGAACTGAGAATAAAAACTGATACTATGAAAGTTTGTGAAACCAGGATAGAGTAGAAAGAGCACTAAAACATGGAGATGGAGACTGTATTCAAATCCTATCCCTGCTGTTTATTCCCTGCAGGACTTTGGACAAATCAGTATCTCTGGGTTTCATTTCCTCAAGTATGAAATGATTTCTTCTAGCTCTAACTGATCCTATGGACAATGCCTGTGGCTTGAAGGACATTCTGATATGATTTTACCCACTGCTTTGTGGCCTGCCTTGATTCTACAGGACAGCAACCCTCAAAGAGCTTATCCCAACCACCCTGACAGCCAGTTTAGTCATTATAGGACTGGTCTTCCCAGTTCGGAAAGACTAACACCAGAAGCCTGTACTGTTTCCCTATTCTTGTTCTAATAATTTAAGTTGTCAGACTCCTTTCTCTCAGAGGATTCTGGAACTGCTTTTTCTGAAAACAATTAATTGAGATATTGGGACTTGAAGTTAAAATCATCTGGCCACCCTGGACAGATAATTTTATCTGGGCATATTCATATCTTCTTTAAAAATGCTTTAACTCTTGTCCACTGTTAGTCATGAGAACAAACTCCAAAATCTGAAATAGTTGTAGAAAGACATTTCTTTGGTCACCTGGTAGAGGAGGAAAGTTGGAAGGAGGCTCTTAAGGATCTTAAGATTTACATTATATAGGAGTTCAGAAGAATACCAGCGCATGAACCACACATAACATTTAAGCTATTTAAGGTAGAGAAAGAAGTTCCCAGACAAGATCCATCAAGATGTGCATCAGTAAGCATAAACATTCAGATTTGGGGAACACAGAACATAAAAAGCATTGAATGGACATAGGATCCAAGCATTCCCTGTAGCCATCTGACTTCCCTAGGAGATGGTCAGAGGTCAGCCTGACCTCTACAGTAAAGCTTTTGGGTTAGACAGTTCTAGGACAAAACTAGGTCCAAATAATATTAATAAATAAGGTTTTCTGAACAATATACATAATAAAATATTTCCCTATATCATCAGTTCTAAAAATTCTAAAATTCATGAACCAAAACTATTTTCCCATTTGATTTAATAGCTTATATTTAGCAATCTAGACTTCATGTCCATATCTTATTTAGTAGAATGTTGGCAATCCAGCATGCTCTATATATGTCCTTATCTCACAGCTGTATTTAGGCACTATAGATGAAGTACCGTAGGGGATATATTTGTGATATCTATCCAGATATGTTTCTTTGGGTATTTATGTTACCAAAAATTAAGTCTTTCTTTAAAAAATTGAGAAGATAGTCCCACTAAATTATAACTTATAAGCAAGATAACTGAAATACATTCATTCTTTCTTTTCTTTATTTTAATAAAACTTGAAATTATAGCTATTTTTTTCATATTTGCAGGACTATCTCAAGCAGGTGCTGGACATTGATCTTCATGCACAGATCCATTTCGGCAGGGTTTTTATGAAACCAGGGTATGACATTTTTCTTGTGTCAAAAAATATATGACTTTTGACTTACACTTTTCTGGAGATCTTTTATTGAAAACTATGATTTATTACACTTTAATATTATGTCTCTTTCTTTCTAAGATATTCACATAACATTTAGCGCAAAAATAATTATTACCTATAATGGAAATTAATGTGCAAATAACACCAAGCACTTTTCTTCCTCGGAGCTATAGGGTAACAAGGGCTTTACCTGAGATCACGGAAACTTTATAGAGCACTGAGAGCATACATCCTCCTTCAGCAGGAGAGAAACTAAGTTTAGCTCTTAGTTAGCAGGAATAATTGGCTAAATTAAGAAGCTACTCCACTTCCCCTGCCCTGCACCCCCTAGCTACTGCTTCTCCGTTAGAGTTCTGGGATCTCTCTCTTTCAAATGAATAACAGAATTTGTCTTAAAAAGTGTATTTGAAGGGTACCTTTAATTCTACCTTACTGAGAAATATTTTGTAACATGTCTCAAAAATTGATAGGCGTATATGCCTCTGAACTTACTTATGAATGACCACTAATTTGTTACCAGTTCGCATTGTTAATAAAACAAAGCAACTTTTCTAGACTCCTACTGACAGCCTCCAGGTTAATGTAAGTTCTCAGGACCTCACATCTCCATTATTATAATAGTTGGTGGGTTTGTTTTCAACAAAGCCAGTCCTGTAGAAGAATTTTCTCCCCTTATAATTTCCAGACCTATTTTCTTCTCCCTTTTTGTCCATCATTCCCCACCTTACCTTTTATGCTTCCCAAAGAAAGAATAAAGTTTATATGACTCATTTTATATAAATATTCAAATCTTGGACTTTTTCCCATAAACAATAACCACTTGTTGTTCAGTCGTATCCAACTCTTCATTGCCTCATTTGGAGTTTTCTTGGCAAAGATACTGGCATGGTTTGCCATTTCCTTCTCCATATCATTTTACAGATGAGGAAACTGAGGCAAACAGGGTTAAGTGAAGGTTAAACAACATTGTTATTTCCTGGCCCAGGAAGCCAGGTTTGAACTCAGATCTTCCTTACTCCAAGCTCTATCCACTGTGCCACCTAGCTATCTCCAAAATATCCAGTTAGGGAAAGGCTAATGAGCAAACTGTAGCTGAGGGTCTACAACCAGTGGAAAGTCCTTGAGAAATGTCTTACACCTGAGTTATTGGAAAGAGCAGATGAAAGAACATGTCTCCAAATTACAGTATACTTTTCCCCATTATCTAAAAAGCTCCGATGTCCTATTCAAGAATCCTTGGGCCTGGTCTATGAGAAAGAGGTATAGGAGTGACTGTAACCCTATTCCATATTCTTCTCTGCTACCTTGTATCTCAGTTAAAAGGACATAACATGGTTGTTGTCTTAGGGAAATCCCAGAAAGTGTGGGAACAGCATAAGGACAGAATTGAAAGGAATATTCTCATAAGTGAATAAATGTATTGATAAGTATTCAGATATTCTCTAGTTGTAGTAAAGGCTAAGTTGAAGCGTGAAGTACTATTTCTAGTGAACTTCCTCCTCCTTACAATGGTCAAGGTACTAAACAACATTGTTATTTTTACACTTAGTATATTTGTCATTTTTCTTATCATTTACCAGTGTATCTATCAGCCATAAACCTTGGATTACCCCTACCCAGGTGTTTCTGTGTTTTTGTATACTTTAAGCATCTGTGGAAAAAAAAAATACAAGATTAAGACAATTCCATTCACTAAAAACCTTCAGTTTCAAGAATTTAGCAGAATTTAGGTTGAATATAATCCAGTGCTATGTAGCCCTCTAGGTCCTCAAGTGTGGGCCTTTAACTGAATGCAGACTGTGAAACTATGAAATTTGAATTCAGTGAAAAGGCCACACTTGAGGAACCAGAGGGTCACATGTGGCCTCAAGACCATAGGTTCCCCACCCCTGTAATACAGACAAGTGGTTAACCATGTGTATAACAATGTACTGTTGAAGCTATTAAATTGCTTGAAGCTTTTTTTAAATCTAGGAAATAAGTTATATAAAAAGAGCTATAACTAGGATTAATATGGTTGAGGAAAAATACTATAAACCAAAAACTGCCCCTAGAACAAGTGGCATGAAAATAGCCTCAGTTGAGGAGTAGGTAGCACGCCCTAGCCCACCATCTGGTAGCTTTCTACTTGAATTTCTTGCTAACTAGCTGCTAAACTCTGTTGTTTCTACCCCACTCTAAATTTAGCACTCTGGTACAAAACCCCAGTTGCCTCCAGCCTAGTTATAGCTCTGATACAGGGCAGCATGGTATAGTGAAAAGAGCTCTGGATATGTAGTCAGAGAACCTCAGTTCCCATTCTGACTCTGTTACTTACTACCTGGTTGCTTTGATAAGGCAGCTAGGTGACACATTGGATAGAGTGTCAGGCCTTGAGTTAGGAAGACTCATCTTCCTGAGTTCAAGTCTGGCCTCATATACTTCTTAGCAGTGTGACTCTGGGCAAATCACTTAACCCTGTTTGCCTCAGTTTCCTCATCTGTATAAAATGATCTGGAGAAGGAAATGGCAAACCAGTTCATTATACTTGCCAAGAAAACCCCAAATGGGACCACAAAGAGCTGGACAAATTCAACATTCTTTTTGTAATAGTAATAACTTACTTTAGATGGCACTTTAAAGTTTTCAGATTTCTTTATATACATTTATTTCATTTGATCCTTAGAACAATCCTGTGAGTTAAGTAGCGCAAATATTATTTCCGTTTTGCAGACGATGAAAATTAGATGATGAAATTTATGGTAATTTGCCCAGGGTATTACATAGCTAGTATATGGCATAGCCCATACTCAAAATCAAGTCTTCTGACTCTTTAGTTCAGTACTCTTTCTATAACATATTTTAGTTGTAAACAACTGTTCCTGCACTCTTTTAAGGATCTTTTTTTTTTCCTTTTTGGAGGAGGGAAGGCAGGGCAATTGGGGTTAAGTGACTTGCCCAAGGTCACATGGCTAGTAAGTGTTAAGTGTCTGAGGTCATATTTGAACTCAGGTCCTCCTGACTCCAGGGTTGGTGTTCTATTCACTGTGCTACCTAGCTGCCCCTGTTCCTACATTCTTGGGTTTCCCAGGCAGGGGAGTCAAGTTTCTCCTCTATGACTGAGACTTTATCATTATTGTTGTTGGGAATGTGAGATTGGCATTAAGATCTTTCTAAATTTCCCTCCATAGGTATCAAGGTTTGCTTTTTGTCAAATTATGAATCTGAAATTTCCCAACAGTCAAGGAGGAATGCCGGCTGAGTTGAGTCATAATGGACCTTTGAGAACGAAGTTCCTTTTGTCTTGATACATTGTCACTCAGACCATTTATAGGATGGTCATAGTTTTAAGGGACCTTAGCAAATATTGAGTGCAACTCCTTCATTTTACAGATGAGGAAACTGAGACTAAATGATTTTCCCAGGATTAAAGAGCTCATTCAGATACCATTTAGTAGAACTTTGTGACTCAAATCCAGTGCCTTATCTACCACACCACACTGCTTCTCATTACTACAGAGAAAAGTATTTGTTTTAGATAGATATTAATTATGTCACCATGCCTCTTCAAGTTTTTTCTCTAGAGAGTGCCAGTTTAATTAATTATACAAAGGACATTCGAAGTGAGTTTCGGTATACTTCTTGTTAATCACAAAAATGAATTGACATGTTCTCTTGGCTTTGTAAAGTATGCAGATATCTCCAGCTGGCACTCCTAGAGGAGAATTATTGGTCTGATATCTATGATTAAAATTTTCCTTAGTGTCTCTGCTATTTAATTTGGATGTTCCTCTTTCTCCATTCTTTGTTATTTAGGGTTTTTGTGGGTTTGGGGGACTTATCAGTTCTTAATGGTTATTCTTCCCTGGAGTCATGATACCCACTTTGTGACTTCAGTCATTTGCGTGCATGTTTATCCTAGTCTGAGTACCTAAGAGAATAGACAATGTGAGCTGAAAAGTACTGAGGAAATTGCTTCCTAAAGATAAACAGAAAATAATTGCTATTTAGCCACAGCATTTTTAAGATAAGACACTTATGTTTATAATCATTCACATTACAAACATTATTTGGTGATGACATTTTTTTCTAATAGGATTTTGTTAAAGTGAACCGGTTGCAGTCACATTTTTATCCTTCACATTTATAAATCTGAAGTGCAAAGTACAAAGTGGAAGCCCCCAGCCTCTCCAAAGTGCATTAGCGAGGTGGAAGAAATGACCCTTTTGTCTGTAGGAAAAGGGGGAAGGAAGCATTTGGCCCAAACTAGCTCCATCTGGTTCCTAGATCTTTGTGGGTGGTGTTTTGTTTTGGTGATTGGCTAGGAAATTTAAGTGGCCTCCTTAAAGACATTGGAATGTGTAGAGAAATAAGAAGAATTTAAGGCCTATTGCTACTAGATAGCAAGACACATTAAAATTTCTGGTAAAGTTCCTTCCACCCACCACAGGCAATTATGTTGTTTCATTTTGGAATGACTGTAATGTAGACAGAAGCCTGTTCTCAGGCCTTTTATGCAGGATTATTTTTGTACAGGATTCTGTATGCTATTTGTTCTTCTTAATGTACCAGTTCTAACGAGTTTGGATATCTCTTTTTCAAGCACATATCAGATTAGAAGCAGCCAAAGACTGGCACCAGACTGCAATGAAAAGTGTCAGCAGATAGCCAGACTCCAAGAAAAGAGGTAGCAAAGCCACAAAGAAAATCCCAAGAACTCAGAAAAGTGCAGAGGTCTGTGGTCATCTAGAGATGGAATCACT
>JAQQSW010018743.1:0-11184 GCA_028646575.1 Pseudocheirus occidentalis | reverse complement strand
GCAATAACATTTCAAGGAGTTTTCTTTTGGGGATCTTTTTCAAGAGGTGATTGGTGAATTCTTTCAAGTTCTATTTTGCCCTCTGATTTTAAAATATCAGGGAAATTTTCCTTGAGAATTTCTTGAAGGATGCTTTCAAATTTTTTTTTGATCATGGCTTTCAGGTAGACCAATAATTTTCAGATTGTCTCTCCTGGATCTCTTTTCCAGGTCAGTGGTTTTTTTCAAGGACATATTTCAGATTGCTTTCTATTTTTTCATTTGTTTGTAACTGTTTAATAGTATCTTGGTTTCTCATAAAGTCATTAGCTTCCACTTGCTCCACTCTAATTATTCTAATAATTCTAAGGAATTATTCTCTTCATAATGCTTTTGAGATTCTTTTTCCATCTGGAAAATTTGACTTTTTAAGTCTCCTCATTGGCTTTTTGGGCCTCTTTTGCCATTTGAGTTAATGTGTTTTTTAAAGTGTTGTTTTCTTCAGTCAGGTTGTTGACTCTCTTTTCATGATTTTCTTGCATCATTCTCATTTCTCTTTCCAATTTTTCTTCCACTTCTCTTATTTGTTTTACAAAGTCCTTTTTCAATTGATCTCTAACTTGTAGGCAATCTTTGAGTGTCTTGGAAGCCTTTGGTGTGGGAGTTCTGACTGTGCTGTCTTCTTACCGGTCCATGCTTTGATCCTTTTTGTCCACAAAAAAGATTCTAGAGTTTTATTGATGTTCTTATTTTGCTTCCTTTTCCCCATGTTGGCTAGTCAATTAATTGGTTGATTTTTTATTTAGGTATGTAGCACTCTGGTTCCAGGGGAGAAAGCTCTGTCCCAAATTGCTGGGGTTTTCACAGCTGCCAGAGCTATAAGGTGGGTGCTGAAACCCGTACCAGCACTGCCTTGCTGAAAGCACACCCTAGGACCACCACCCAAGACCACGATCCAGATCCAGGCCGCTCAACACAAGAGCCCTTGGCCCTGATCAATTATCTTGGCCACCCTGTGGGGTCTGCAGGCCAGGAGTGCTGAAGCAGCCCAGTGGGGGAAGTTGCTGGTTGTAGCAGATCTTGCCCTTCCCCCCACCCCCACTGCTTCCTTGTCCTGGTGGCAGATCTGCCAAACTGCTTGAAATTTAGCTTGAAAGCTTCACTTTCACTGACCTTTCTCTAATCCTTATTTTTCCCATTTTGATTGATGTGGAGATTGCTTCATGTGCTGTAGATCTGCTCTCAGGGGTAGACTCAAGCTGTGGCTTTGCTCCTGCCAACCGCCCTGGGGCCTGGCCGCCATTTCAGTTTTGGGCTGGGCTGACCTCGGCTCCTCGCCTGCAGCAATGAGCCCCTCCTGCCGAGCTGCCTTCAGCAAGATATGTGTTTTCTGTATTTGTGTGAGTTTCTGAGCCCTAAAATTTGTTTAGGATCATATTTTATGGGTATTTAGGGTGGTTCTGTGGGAGCTGCAAGGCTTTGCTGCTTCTATGTGGCCATCTTCGCTTTCCAAATATAATTAAAGAAAAATGGGGAGAGGGGAATCCTATGTGTTCTAACATATTTATAGCAGCTTTCTTGGTAATGGCAAAGAACTGAATAAGTATGAGAATGCAATCAATCAAGGATTGGCTAAACAAGTTGTGGTATATGATTGTGATGAAATACTACTGTGGTATAATAAAACTTGGCAATCTTAGAAAACCATGGATAGATTTATACAAAATAATGAGGAATGAAACAAGCAAAACCAAGAACATATTATATATGGAAACAATATTAAAGAAAAACTTTGAGTGAATAATTCATTTTGATTATTATATAAACCAAAATTAACTATGAAGGATATATGAAGGAAGACACAATCTGCACACAGAGAAAGAGTTTGTACCTTGTAGAATTGTAGTTTTATATATCATTCTTTTTTATTATTATTACTATTATTATACATAATGTAATGTTACAAAAATGCTTATTTAATTCCATAAATTAAAAAATAAAATAAACTTCTTAAAAAAAATCTAATTAGAAGAGTTTGCATTTAACCCTATAGGCATGAGGGAGCCACAGGCATTTATGCAGGTAACATAATTAGATTTTTACTTAAGAAATATCACTTTGGGAGCACTTGAGAGGATATAGATTTAAATAAGGAAAGACTTCAGGCAGTGAGATCAGTAAGTCTGTTGTAAAGATTTGGAATAATGGATAATGAGGGCTTGAATTTATGTGGAAACAGTGTAAGTAGAGAGAAATGGACAGATGTGAGAGTTGTTGAGGAGGTGTGAATGACATGTTGTGGTAACAATTTGGTAATAAAAATTGGACATAGAGACTGAAGGATGGTAAATAGTTAAGAATAATAGTATGATTACAAACAAGGGTGACTGGCACTGGAACAAAAAAGAGAAGAAAAGTTTGGAAGATGGGTAGATTTAGGGGAAAAAAAGATGAGTTCTGTTTTGGAGTTTTAATTTGGAGACATCTCCAGATCATATTATATGAAATGTCCAAGAGCCATTTTTGTGATGCTATATTGAAACTCAGTGGATAGATAGGAGCTGAATGTGTAGGTCTGGTAGTTGTCAGCACAGAGATCATAGACAAATGCGTGGGATCCTGTGAGGTCATTAAGAGAGAGACTATATTGAGAAAATAATATCCTTGCCAAAGTAGAATCTTATTAACATTATTGGTGGCATGAGATGGATGATGAATCAGTAAAAGAAATTGAGAGTGAAGTTGGTTAGGCTGGAGTAGAATTATGAGAGAGGAATATCATGGAAGCCAGAACCTGAGAGTATCTTGGAAGAGCGGACAGTCAACAAAGTTAAGGACATCAGAGAGGCTGAGAAGAATGAGGACTGGGGGGAAAAGACACAGATGTGAGTTCCTCCATGAAGTCTTTTTCCCCCCTCCCTGAGATAGCTAGGTCCTCAGTGGCTAAGAACCTTGGACTCAGTTAGGAAGATTCAATTCAAATCTGATCTGACATTTGGCAGCTGGATGGCCCTGGAAAGTCATTTAACCTCTCTCAGTATCAGTTTCTCCATTTGTAAAATAGGGATAACAGCACCTACTTCACAGGGCTGTGATAATCAAAGGAGATAACAAATACAGCCATGTGTGCATGTCAGCTATTGTTACTTCTCCGCATTTCTTGGTGCTCTCTCCCTCCTTATCTTTGTTTATGTTAGATCCTCTAAGAGTGCTCCATGATGGGAGAGATTGCTCTTTTTTCTCCACTTTGTATCCCACTGTCTAACACAAAGACTTGTGCACAGTAGGTGCTTAATAAAAGGTTGATGGATTAAATTAATTCTGGCTCAATATTTTATTTCTGTATGCAAAAGAAAATATCATACATTTTTATACAAAAGCATATGCTCATAATTAGTTCTCTAATCAAACTTTCACTTAATTCAGAAAATGCATATTCACCTGGTATGTTTTGGCAATTCAAACTGTTAATTGTCCTACTATGTGGTAAAGCCTTATAAGAGCCTCATGACCCAGACAGTGAAACTTCTGAAACCTATGTTGTTTACTACTTTGCAGACTTGAGTCTTAAATTTTATTTCACTAAGGAACTGTGTAAACAGCAAATGTAATCCTTTGGTGAGCCAGTTATAGAAATGAATTCTAGGGTCTCTCTCTGAGAGGCATTGCTCATATGATGTGAATAAAGTTTTAGGACAATGAAATCACATATTCTGGATACTCCATTTTAAGTCTCATGTCACTCATTGCCTTAATCACATGCACAGAACCACAGAGAAGGGTGATTCTGAAGGAAAGTAAACATGAGTAAGAATTTCCATCAAAGAAGGTAATGTTAGAGATTCCAGCCAAATCTAGTTCTCTTTAGAGCTAGCTCAGGGGAAAGGAAGAACATTATTTAATGAAGCATAGGGCTAACAAATTAAGGAGATGACAGAAATGGAAGCCTAGTGAAATAATTCAAATTCATTAAAGAAGAACTAGCCTGATTCACACTATGATGTCTGGATCAGAATCACTAGCAAGATAGTGCTTATTTTTCTCTCTTTAGCATTGTAGAAGAGGGTTAGAATAAGGGGAATAGAATTCCTGCGCAAGTTTCTCCCTTTCTTGATCTTTTTTTTTTCCATTTCTGTTGTTTAATGAGACCCTGATTCCATCTCCTTAAAAAAATATCTTGGACTCTGACAATGAAATGCTCAGAGATCATTTAATCAGTCAAGGGCTGAAAGGTGAATGAGGCATCAAAGGGCATGATTCCCCATCTTGACACTACTATTGGGGATGATAGGAAGAGAGAGAGCATTCTGCATACATCCCCTGATACAGCATTTTAATTCAGGGCTGCAGTAGGTTTGTGTTTGTGTGTGTGTGTGTG
Source organism: Pseudocheirus occidentalis (assembly GCA_028646575.1). NCBI lineage: Eukaryota > Metazoa > Chordata > Mammalia > Diprotodontia > Pseudocheiridae > Pseudocheirus > Pseudocheirus occidentalis. The sequence continues at coordinate 6,827 of JAQQSW010018743.1, read as the reverse complement.
TGTGTGTGTGTGTGTGTGTGTGTGCATGTGAGTGTTAGGTAGAATGCATCTAGAACTATATAGGAGGCAAGTCGCAGAAAATAGACTCCAATATCCAGAACCACCAAAATCCCCAACAAATAATTAGCCTTGTATACCACTCAAATATGAATTTCTGCTTTGGTTCAACTGCCTACACATTTCTGTCTACAAAACTCATTGGACTGCATATCCTGATTCCAGTTCAGATTCACTATGGTCATATACCTGATAATGTTGACAGCAACAAGAATTATACAATGTATGATCTGGACGGTCCAGATCTGAATCCTGCCTCAGACACCTACTAGCTACATGACGTTGGGGGCAAGAAATGTAACTGCTTTAGGTCTCAGTTTTAAATGAATCAACTGATCATAATGGCTCTTAAGGTCCTTCCAGCTCTAAATTGATGATCCTATTATCCCAGAAATGCACAGATTACAGAAGAGATGCTTATGATTATGGAGGCATGCTCCAACTTCTAGTAAACCCTGCAATAACTCAAAATAGTGAACAAACTATGAGCAACATGGTAGAATGGATAGTGTTAGATTTGGACTTTGGAAGATCCAAGCTCCATTAGCAGCTTTCACAACTATTGACTGTGTCTCTATGGGCAGATTACTTAATCTCTCCAGTTGCAATCTCCTCATATCAAAAATGGAGCAAATAAAATTTGTGTAGTACCTATCTCCCAGGGTTTTTGTAAGATGCCAAACTCGCAAGTGTCTTGGTAAATCTTAAAATATTATATAAATATCAGTAATTTTCATTGTTGTTATTTAGACATTAAAGTTACTTTCAGGAAATTCTATTAAGCTGTTGGATTTGATATATTTTTAAACCAAGAACTAAGAAAAAATGTTACGTTCTAACATTTTCTAATGTTTAGAAATTTATCATATCCTAGAGTGAGAATGACAAAGAAATTATCCAGAAAGGAAAAAAAAACAAAAATTTATTCCTGCTCCAGGTATAATACGCTATTTCTTCTTCCCTCTAATTTCAAATCATTTGCTGTTTATTAATGTGCTGCTTTGAAAAAAAAGCTCAGTGAAAATACACTAAATGTTATATTGCCTTATTTTAAATGAAGACATTCTCATTTGTAATTTCCAGCAAGGATGCAGTTTTGGCTATTTCATTTTTCATATAGTCAAAGACATACAATTATATTTCTGATCATAGGTAATCTGATATTAAAGTCATTGTCCTTCAATTTCTGGTGTCGAGTTTTCTTTTTAAGAAATTAGTTAATGTAATGTTGAAGTGGAGTAAAACAAAACATACATTCAAATGCATATAAAATTAGCAACTGGATTTGTAAACTTAGCAACATATTACCCTGAAATACTTCCTAAGTTTCCCCATGATTTCAATCTCTTCAGTATTGAATTTGCATAATCATGAAGCACAGTTTCTAAATGGGTTTGATTGTGATTGAGATAATTTAAGGAGAACCTTCTTGTTCTCCTTAAGGTAACAGTTGATTGTGTGCTTTCTTTCATGCTGTTTACTCTGTTATCTTCTATAGAGTGAGAGAACTGAGATTATGTTTATTTGAATCTCATATATTCCTTCACAGATTCAAAGTAGAAAAGCAGGCTAACCTTGCTTGCCACTTGTCCTAATATTTAAATGTAAATAATCACCTCATTCTTGAAATTATAATGATGTTGAGTCCTTTATGAACTCATTTCAAGTGTTTGTGTTGAGCTCAACTGTCATAAAATGTGTTTTCCTGCTGATTTTTTGCTGTCTCTCCAAGGCAATATCTATCTCTGCCTTTCTTTCTCTGTATCTCTCTGTGTCTCTTTCTGTTTCATGCTTTCAGTAGGTTACATGTCTTCCCCTTCCACTTTTGCGGGGATGGGGTCAGACTTCTGGAAAAGTGGGGAAGAAAGCTCTAAGAATCACCTAGTTTATAGACAGTCTGTCCACTTTAACCAGCCCCTGTGATGCCTATCATTCCCATGATGAGAATGAGCAAAGAGACCATGAAGATAATTGTAGCTTATAAGAATCAATCACATACTACTACCCCTTTATGCAAAATAAGTTCCTAACATCAGCTAGTACAAGCATGATGGTACTTATGATAGATGAAAGAACTAAGGTTTTCAATGGTTAGATAATTCACTTCTCTCACAGAGCTGAAAAGTGCTGAAACAGTAGTCACATCTTTGCCTCCTACCTCTATGCACAGCATTTTATCCTTCACCCATAATATTTCAAAAACTTCTCTAGAAAGTGAAGGAGAGACAATCAGAGAAAAACCTGACAAGGTCCTCAAAACATAGTTGCCACATATCTTTAGCTATACCTGCAATGTGAAGGGATAAGCAAGGACAACTGGTAAAAGAATTTATTGAATAGTTTGCTCTGTTATCAAGAAATAAAGTAGAAGAAAAATCTGATAGACCATTCACAGGCTTTATTGTATAAAACTTTGACTTTAATATCGTAGCATTTAGTTATTTATAAGGTATTTTGGAAAGGTCCATTTTTTCCACATAGAATCATGAAATTCTATAGCTAAAAAGGACCTTAAACATTATTTTTACAGCAGTCCTTAAGCTGCGGTCAATGGTTCCCTAAGGGTTTGTGGATAGATTTTAAGTAGTTCATAAAAATAAATAGGAAAAACATATACATATTTATTTCCATAACTCTCTGGAAATTAAACATTTCATTCAATTATATAAAAAGATTATTCTAAGAAAGTATCTATAGACTTCATACTGCCAAAGGATCCATGATTTTTAAAAATTGGTTAAGTGACCTCTTATCTATTATAATTTTCAAATAAGGAAGTTGAGGCTGAGAATTATGAAATGATTTGCTCAAGGTCAGATAATATGTTAATGGCAGAGGAAGGCTGAATCTGGGCCTCTTGACTGCTCAGTTTTATTTACTGCAGAATTAAGAGTTCTACCACATGCTCCAGGAAAGCATATCATGTTTATTTTTCTCATAAATAGTCGCAGGGAAGTGGATACGGTGAAAATTAAACAACATGAAACAATGATATTGACTATTTTGGAATGAATAGGAACCATCAAGCTACGAAGATGTGAATTAGTTCAGTATCCACTGTCTTTGTCAATCTATCCACTAGTGAAAATCAATTGGTTTACCAACCAACTTAAAAGTGTTAAACGTGAGTACTGGGAAATAAAGAAAAGTAAAGATACTGAGTGATAGTTTCTTAATCTTAGACACTTTTAACAGATATAAACAACATTGTATAATTAGGTCAAGGGGTCAAGAATTTGCTCAGCAGACAAATATTTGATCCCCTTGACAAATGGAGCAACATGGCAATCAAGATGACATCAATTTATAACAACAATCTAATTGAACAAAAAAGAAGAACTTTGGAGGAGGTAAATGGGAAGTGAAAACACATTTGCAATCAAACAATGCAAGCAGAACAGTTAAAAGTAATCTGTAAAAAGCTTTTTATGAGACATATCTAAACTAAATATTCCCCAAAGCATGGATGTAGCTTAATGGACAGCAAATAGATGAAAAATAAAACATTTCTCATCATTTCCATAATAATTCATTTCATTATTGTTTTGACTTACTTGAATTCTACTTTGACTATCTGTGAGAATGTAAGCATCACAACTGAGGCCCCGACGTAATCCATGATAAGTATAAATAACAATGAAGAAAATAAATTTGGGAAGAGAGGCTTACTCAGATTAACCACATAGAGAAAACTTCATGTAAAAGGCAAAACAATTTTAACAAATATATTTTAAAAATATTTTAAAGAGGGCAGAGTACCAAAAGAATGAGGGGAAATTCATATCATTTTCAAATAAAATAAAACAAAATAAAAATAATTGCCATTGCCACTTCCCTCTACTTTCCCACAGCTATAAAATCTTCGTAAGAAGAGTCCTGATGAAAATAGGAGAAATGAGCAGACTGGCATTTTTAGGCAATTTTCTACAGTGGAACACATCTTCATAGTCATATAGTAGGCCAGGATGTTGAGGAGAAACTGTTTTGTTTCTGTTGTTATTTGTTTGTTTATCAATTACAAGCAAGGCTGCAAAAGAGCGCATTATTACTTGATAGACAAAATTCCAGCGGCATGGGGGATTTAGAATAGTCCTCTTCTAATCAAAGTCCACTGAATCCCATTTTGGAAGCTATGCACACACTTCCACGTGGAAGAAATGGAATGTATAGACTATGTTTTTCCCCCAATATATGACATTGGGCTCATTGCCTCCTGTCTCAGAATACTGTCAAACTTCTTTAAGAACTATAGTCACCCTAAAGCGATCCACCAAAGAAAACAAAGGAGATGAAGAATACAGAGTGACACCATTATAGAATACCATCGTATGGACTGTATGTTGAGTTAGCAGTACTAATATCTTAGAGAGGTCACAAGACGCATAAGATTTTGTACTACAAATTAAAAATGTGCATTGGTTCTTGCAAAGTTGCATTTGAGAAATTATACAGAGATTTCAACAGTTTCAAACTTCTTGCTGACAAAATTTCATTGCTGCTACTACTACTGTGCCAGAGATGTTACGTAGCCATCATGAATCACTTTATTGTTAACAAACAGTAAACATTTCCGGTAACCCAGAAGGCAATGGATATGTATATGGTAAATATCAAAATATATGGCACTGAAAAGACAAATAATTTCATGCAACAATTGGCATAAAAATGATCATCAAAAGAAGTGTGATTGAAAAGGAAGACTGATTGATCTTGTTGCATGAAGGAAGGATAACAATAACAGTGCTATGGCTGTATTAGTGCCCGTATAATTTTAAAAAAAACTCCCAGGGCAGCTAGGTGGCACAGTAAATAAAGCACTGGCCATGGAGTCAGGAGGACCTGAGTTCAAATCCAGCCTCTGCACTTAAAACAAAGCTAGCTGTGTGACCTTGGGCAAGTCACTTAACCCCAATTACCCTACCTTCCCCTTCCAAAAACCAAAAAAAAAAGCCAAAAAGACACCTCTCTAGAAGACATCCTATAAATAGAAGACTAATTGAGGCACTTGGAAAAGCATTCCACAGTTGAAAAGATGTGTCTAACTGTCTGCCCTGTGGAGGTGCCAATGGTGGCAGAATCACTGGAATGTAAAAATGCCATTCAAACTTATTATGTGCTAGTACCTTGTCTCCAAGCTTCTCTTTAAAAGAAAGTAGTCATCAGGGGTGGAGCCAGGATGGTGACATAGAAGCAGGAACAGTCTGCATCTCCCACATAATCACCTCAAATACCCATAAAATATGACTGTAAACAGATTTTAGGTCTCCAAAACTCACAAAATTACAGAAAAACACAACTCCTGCTGAAGGCAGTCCAGAAGATGGGACAGGAAGAATGCATCACAGGGCACTGGGAGCCAAAACTACCCTGCCTTGAAAGCACAGCTTGCCCGCCCCCCTGCCACAAGGACAAGCTGCAGCTGGAGCCTACAGGAGAGTGAATCACTGGCAGCTGTGGTGATTTCCAGAATTATCAAACCATAAGAAGCAAGGACCAAGTGAAAGCTTAGTGTACCTTGGCTAAATTTAGGGGAGAGGGTCCAGCCAAACTGCCTCCAGGGCAAGAAAGCAGCAGAAGTGCAGCCACCTCCACGCTGCTTCAGAGCTCTTAGCTTACAGATTGCAGGGGGGGCCAAGAGATCATTCAGATGTTAAGTACTCTTGCCTTAAGCTGCCTGGACCTGTATCGTGGTCTTGGATGGTGGTCCTGGGGTGCACTTTCAGTAAGCAAAAGGTGGTTGGGGCGGCAGCAGCCTCCTAATAGCTCCAGCAGTTGTGAAAACCCCAGCCATTTGGCACAAAGTGCTCCCCTCTGGAAGCAGAGTTCCACAGAGCCAAAAAGTCAGTTAATGGACTGGCGCGATGAGTGGGCAAAGGAAGGAAAGTAAGAATAGCAATCCAACTATAGATTCCTTTTTTGGGGACAAAAAGGATAAAAGCATGGAATGGGAGAAAGACAACACAGTCAGAACTCCCACACCAAAAGCTTCCAAGAAGCTTTTGTATGCCTACAAGCCACAGAGCAGCTTAAAAAGGATTTTGAAAACCAAATGAGAGAAGTGGAGGAAAAAATGGGAAGAGAAATGAGAATGATGCAAGAAAATCATGAAAAGAGAGTCAACAAACTGACTGAAGAAAACAACACCTTAAACAACAATTTAACTCAAATGGCAAAAGAGGCCCAAAAAGCAAATGAGGAAAAGAATGCCTTAAAATGTTGAATTTGCCAGATGGAAATAGAATCTCAAAAGCATTCTGAAGAGAATAATTCCTTCAGACTTAGACTGGAGCAAATGGAAGCAAATGACTTTATGAAAAATCAAGATACTATTAAGCAGATGCAAGCAAACGAAAAAATCAAAGGCAATGTGAAATATTTACTTGAAAAAAACCACTAACCTGGAAAATAGTTCCAGGAGAGACAATTTTAAAAATAAATAATTCCTGAAGTGTGTGCTTCCAGCATTCCTCCCCCAGACCCTGCCCTCCCCTTCATCATCCCCCCTCTCATGGCCATGCCCCCTACTCTCCTGTGTGACATGATGCCCACTTTAGAGTTTATGCTATTTGTTCCCTAAGTCAAATTCAATGAGAGTAATTGAAAGTAAAGTTGTAACAGTTATCCCTTGCCTCTTCTATATGGAATGATTAACCCCATTTTGTCTCTCCCTATCTCCTCTCATTCTAGTCCTCTCCCACCTCAGAATTTTGCCTTTTAAAGTATCATCCCTTCAGATTCAATTCATCCTATACCCTCTATATACACCCATC
>JAQQSW010018742.1:0-10000 GCA_028646575.1 Pseudocheirus occidentalis | reverse complement strand
TATATGTGTGTATATACATGTTTATGTATATACACACATATGTCTACATAGGAAGGTTTATATATGCATATGAACACATATCTGAGTATGTGTATATATGAGTACATAGAGGGCACAGGATCAACTGACTATGAAGGGACAGTACTCTAAAAGGTCAAATTCTGAGGTGGGAGAGGAATAGAACGAGAGTGGACAGGAAGAGACAAAATGGGGTTAATCATCCCATAAAGAAGTGGCAAGGGATAATTCTTACAGTGGAGGGGAAGAATAGGAAGGCAAAAGGGAAAGGGTCAACCTTATTCTTATTGAATTTGACTTAGGGAAGGAATGCCATAAACTCTAAACTGGGTATCTTGCTACATAGGAGAGTAGTGGGGATGGGGATGAAAGGTCAGATGATGGAGGGGAGGGCAGGGTTGGGGAGAGGGTTGCTGGAAGTACACACTTCTGTAAAGGGAAAGGGAGAGGGACAGGGTAGATAACCAGACAAGGGGCAGGGCGGGATAGGAAGGAGGGACATATAATCAATCTCTCACAATATGCCCACTGTGGTGATATTCTGTGTAACTACACACGTATAGCCTGTATTTGATTGCTTGCCCTTCCAGTGGGAGTGTGTAATGAAGGAGGAAGGGAAAAAATCTAGAATTAAAATTCTGAAATCAAATGTTAAAAAATATGTATGAACATACATATATATGCATATATATAAAATTTTTATTATTAACTACATACAACTGGGAATTAAGATATACAGGCACTGGGATAGGGAGATCCATCCTGCCCTGCCAGATTGTCAGAGGGGCAAGGGGGTGGACATAGGATAGAGCTGATTGAGGGAGGGGTATATAGTGGGACGGCTGTTTTGAGGTTTTGTGTAGGGGAATGATGGGGAGAAAATTTGTAACTCAAAATCTCTTGGAAATGAATGATGTAAACAAGAAAATAAACAAATTTATTTATTAAAAAAATTTGGAGCGGTTTGGGGGACAGCTGATTCAAGTTCCGGCCTTTACTTCACCATCTTAGTTCCACTCCCCAGGATTTTCTTAAGTCATCTTGCTCATCTTTTCCTATACAGCAGTGTTTCTCAACCTTTCTAATGACACAATCCTTTAATACTCATACATGGGCATATTTGCATGTGGGCTGACCTGCCTGGAGACAGACAGAAGAGTAGTATCTCGGTTCCTAAGACCAATGGAAATATGTGTTTCCCGATGGTCTTAGGTGACCTCGTTTGACCCTCAAATGGGTCCTCACCCACTGGTGGAGAACTACTACTATAGAGCAATAATAGTCTTCTATTATCATATACTACAACTTTTTCATCTATTCTCCAGTTGATGAACATCCCCTCCACTTCCAATTCTTTGCTACTAGGAAAAAAGCTGTTATAAATATTTTTGTACATGTGGGTCCTTTCTGTTTTTGTAAAAATAAAAAACAGGATACAGGATCTTGTATTGATATTTCCAGGTCAAAGGATATGCGAAGTTTTATAACCTTTTTGACATACTTTCAAATTGTTCTTCCAGAATGATTGGATCAGTTCATAATTCTACCAGTAATGCATTATTGTTTCAATTTTTTTCCAGATCTCCTTCAAAATTTTTCATTTTTCTTTCTTGTCATGTTGGTCAAGCAGTACAATTATGAGCCCCATTTTGCAAATGAAGAAAGCAGACTTAGGGATTAAATAGTTTGTTGGTTAATACTGGAATTCACCACCATTCATTGGGTAATACTGTTCTAATGATAGCCACTTTCCCTAAGCTCCAGAGATTTCACATGAGAAATAAAATTGTGTGATATAGAAAAAAGAGTGACTGTTTCTAACAATAGAAGTTGTGTGATCCTGGACAAATCTTTTCAACTATCTGAATCTAAGTTTCTTTGTCTCTAAAAGGGAGCAACATGTCTTGAAAATTTCAATGGGGAATTTTCAAAAAAGAGATATTTTGTCAATTTTAAAATGCTATAGAAATATGAGTTATTATTGTGGCTATTCTTCTTCTTCTAGCCAGACAACAAAACTAAGTTGCAGCTAAATGTAAAGATGGTCCACAGTTTCTTCTCAGAGAGACAAACAAAAGAATTGACAGAGTTGCTATTATTATGTATCCAAAGCACACAAGAGATCATTTTGTGGGATATTTGATGATCTCATATTGCATTGCTTATGATAAATATATTTCAAATAGACCACTAGGAAAATAATCACAACTTATGCAGCAAATTCTTTTGCAGAAGGTGGAGAGGCAGAGAAATTATAGAAAGAATTCAGTAAGACCTTTCTAATTAAAACAAAATAAACTATATATAGTACTTGGCAATTTTAATGAAAAGACTGGAATAAATGACTGTCAAAAGAGGAAAAAGGAGATCATGAATAAGATGACAAAGTTCTGTATCCTAGCCAGAATCCTCATACTTATGTATCAGAAATATTAAAAAAAATGAGTTGGAAGATGTTTTACATGGTCAATACCAAATATTATCACAAAATAAATGAAATTGATTGTAAATGAGTAGACAAGAAATGACTTGTTAATGGTGTGGGAGTCATTCCTGAAGCAGGTCATTAACTTTGTAGAATGAAGCTCAAAGTTGGTACAAAAATAAAGAAGAAATAAAAATGAAGAAAAAGGAATAGAGGGCAATAAAAACCAACTCCAACCTAACCTACTTAAATAAGTTATGGACAATGATAAGTGGGGTCCATATAGAAGAAATGAAATGTACCTCAATTATAATAATTTATATGGAAGTTCACCCAATTTAAATCAATTGTAATGTAAGGAAGGAGGCCAGTGACTCTAAGAAGAACTTCATAAAGAAATATTTAAATTTCTTCCTTAATAAAGATGGCAGCTAAGAATAATGGTGTTTTAAAGTATAAACTCATTTGTAAAGTCTCATAAAATAGATGCAATATGGCATAAGGGTAAAACCAATTTTAAAAATGCTTGGTGAGATTCTCAACTAAATGGTATTCCAGAGTAAAGCTAGAAGGAGGAAAACAAACAGATGGAAGATGAAAATGGCCTGCAAGGTTTGCTTTTTTTTTTTTTGCTTTTTGGAGGGCAGTTGGGATTAAGTGACTTGCCCAAGGTCACACGGCTAGGTTTTTGTGTTAAGTGTCTGAGGCTGGATTTGAACTCAGGTACTCCTGACTCCAGGGCCGGTGCTCTATTCACTGCGCCACCTAGCCACCCCAGTTTGCTTTTTTTTTAATAGTAAAGCTTATTCAACATAAAATAAAATGGAGTGACTATATTTGGACACTAACATGTCCAAGGTGTGCTTATAGTGGAAGTAGAAATGGCACTAAAGAGAATAAAAAGGAAAAAGTAAATGGATTAAACCAAGTGTATATAAAGGATAACTTTGCTAGAGGAATCAAAATTTTAAAGGCTTGGGGGATTGATTCACAGAATCTGCAATATGAAAAGATAAAGGTCTGGAAAGAATTCTTAGATCTTATTAATACAAAAAAGGAAAAATACATGATTTATATACCTACTTTCCTAACTATATAAAAATTTAATGAAACCACATCTTTATAATTACACAATTGACTAGAAATTCTGGGGAATATAAGACCAAACTTGTTTCATTGTTATTGATTATTATTGATTCAGAAGAGCAAAGTGCTGCCTTAAATGATCTGTTACAAGGTGCCTCCCCATGCATACATCAAAACTATCTAAGATTCTATTAAAGAAATAACCACAGAAATAATATGATTTGACAAGGCTCTAAATAATAATCAGGTGAGCATCAAATAGAGAAGTGTATATTTGTCAAAATTATCCTTTATTTTCATGGAAGAGATCCTGTTCAGAGTCCAAGATGAAAAAATAATCCCTTATATTGGAGGAGATCTAATAGATCCTCCTAATTTAGAATGATGATATGACAGTTACTTGAAGCCCCCAAACATTATAGAGCTTCCTAGACAAGATCTATAGCCACTCAGAAGGTTTACCTTAACTGTATGCAGAGGGAAAATGAATGGACAAATAATAAATACTGTGCAGATCTTAATATTCAGTTCTATAGTCAACCTACATAACTTATCCAACAGTTTATATAGTGAGGAGACATTGATACCAGGTAACAAATTGATACCAGATTTAAACAGGAGGAAGAGGATGAGCTAAATTACCTATCAGAAATTTCTCAGCTCTTTTAAAGACTCCAAACTTCTCTCCAAAGCAAAAGCCCATCTCTTTAATATCAATATTCTATGAGTCCCAGGGGTGGGTAACCTCTGGCCTTGAGACTACTGAACTGTACATGAGAAACAAAGATACAAAGGTAGAAATGCAAATGGAATGACCAACAAAGAGACAATTAATCTGGAAGAGAGCCTTGTGTAGCTGAGACATGGGAGAAAAGATTGTGTAGGCTGAAGCCAAGAATTTGAATGACAGGGCAAAGCATTTTGATGATTTTCTGTAGAACATTCAAAGATAATGAAGGTGCAGTGGGATAGTGGAAATGAACATTAAGTTACCTGAGCCACTAGATGTAGTAGAGGGGAAGGATTGGGTTTGAAATTCAGCTCTGCTAGAGGGCCACATGTGACCTCATACAAGGCTGAATGACCTTAGACAGAGCTCTCAACGTTGGTAAAGGTGTTTCTTCTTCTTGAATAAAAAGGATTAGATTAGATGATTTCTATTGTTTTTTTTTCAAATCTAAAAGCCATAAACAGTAAATGTTTTGTTTGTATACACATGTATGTTTGTATGTATGTATGTATATATGTGTGTATGTGAACTGGAAACAATGAGATGAGTTTCTAGGTCCCAATCTTCTGAAGGGTTGCAGTTATCACCTATCTTTGGCACATCCCTGAAGCAGCTTACATTGCTGCCTCCCCTTTCTTTGGCATCTTTCACTGTGTAGCAACAGTTTTCATCCTTCATAATCATCCTCAGATTCCTTCTTGCCCCATTGTTCTACTTCTCTTCTCATGGGAGAATGTTCTAATCATCATGCTTCTTATTTAATTGCTTCATTGTGAGCTCCTCTCTAAGCCTGTCAGCCTTTTACTGTATTCACCAGTCTGACTTGTGAGATCAAAATGTTCTTTTCAGTTGCATCTCCAAAGTGGTTTTTCATTAGGTGCATGCCCTCCCCCAGGTACCAGAGAAAAGAGGCTCATGAAGGTTACAGGCTTTGCTTGTATTGCTAGGCTTCCTACAGAGCATGGGTACAGATCTACTCCCTGGCTCAAAATGGAAACCCACAATACTAAATCTAGAAGGGTCCTTAGATGGCTGAGCAATATATAGCAGAAAATAAATAGATTAGATAGATAGAGAGATAGATAGATAGATAGATAGATAGATAGATAGATGGATATTAAAGGCAGAAGTGGGGTACAGTGGAAAGAGCAGAAGACTGTAAGTCAAGGGGCCTGAGTTCAAATCCAGTCTCTGCAGCTTCCTAGGTTTGTGATCTCAGAAAAGTTACTTCACTTATCTGAGTTTCAGTTTCTGGTTCATCTAAAATAAGGCATGGAAAGCTATTACCTTTATGATATCTACAAAATTTAAAACCATCATTTAAGGGTTTCATAGCATATAGGATTTGTATAGGAGCTTTGAGACAATCTACTGTAGGAATTTTTAACCATTATAACTCATGCCTTGAACCCCATTGGTGGCATAGTGAAGTCTTTGGATTTCTTCTCAAAATATATTTTTTTTCATTCATAGAACAAATTCCATAGTATTACAAGGCAACCATTTATATTGAAATTCAATTGTGAAAAGATGAAACAACATTCATAGAATTATAAAAATTTAGAAAAATGAAAAATTCAAAAGGCCCATGTTCAGAACGTAATCTGATCTTTTCTTTTTATAGATAAGGGACTGGGGTGCTGAGTAGAAGGGATTTGACAACATATATTTGACAATTGAGTTAGTATAAGTCAGAAACAGTCTCCTCTTCTCTCAACAAGGGCTCCTTCTACCACGTTACATATTGATAGTGCTTTAAGAAAATGGATTACAGAGAATAAGGGGAAAAGGCCAATTAGGAAGAGAGTGTTGCAATCTAGGACTACCCTGGAATAATAGATATCATTTTCTTTTGAAGACGCAAGAGGAATAAAAATAATGGAGGAAGAGAGCCTGTATGTATGTGGCACTTTTTTTGTTTATAACCATTTATAGATACTTTTTAAAAATGAACCTCAATACCCCTGTAAAGGTAGTACCACAAATATTATTATCCCCATTTTTAAGATCAGGAAAATAAGACTAAGAGATCTTATGTGGCCTGCCCATAGCTGTGCAGCCAACGAGAAAGGCCTCCTTCAGATTAATTGTCTCTTTGTTGGTCATTCCATTTGCATTTCTATCTTTGTATCTTTGTTTCTCATGTACAGTTCAGTAGTCTCAAGGCCACAGGTTACCCACCCCTGGGACTCATAGAATATGATCCCTCATCTTTTTTTTTGTTTTTGCCCAGAGTCCTTTCTACTGATCATGTAATTTGGGGTTTGGAGGTGGAAGTGGGGAATGGGGTTTAATTTATACACAGCTCTTCAGGAACACATTTTATTTGTAAGAGCAAGTTCAGATGTGCTATGTTTACAGGGCTGACACCATCACACCTTTATTTAGATCTCTGTGGAGGAGCCATCTGCTCCATTTTGTAAGAGTACCTGACTTTTCCATCCCAGGCGTCCCCCCTCAAGGTCCTATCACAGCATCTGATGCAAAAGTTCCCTTATGTGATGCTTGACTGAAAGTTAATGACAGAGAACTTCATTTTTCAAAGCATGTCTCTACTCTGCCCCTAGATTGATCCAACAAAAGCAAGTATGTTTCTTCTTGTGGGTGATCAAGGATACACTCTTCTTCCCTGCAAGTAGCCCAGGGAAATAGTAGGATCTACTTTACAACATTCCCTTCATAATCACCAAATGAGGTAGGCAGGACAGGGCTTATCATTCCCATTTTACAAATAAGAAAACTGAGCATTAGAAAGAGGGAAATGACTTGTGCAAAGTCGTACTACAAGCAATTTACAGAACAAAGACCCAAACACAGGTTTGCTGAGTCAATATCTAGCATTATTTATACTACAGCTGTTACCCTAGGAATAAATACAACCTCAGGCATTTGGAACACTGAGGGGAGTAGGAGTATGGATCTTGCTCCAGAGGTTCTCAGATTTCCAATGCCCGATGTACCCCAGATATTTTCTCTTAACCTCTTTGTATCTGGAGAAAAGAAGCTTAGAATAGTCTCTAAGTTTTATTCCAGTCCTAGACTCTAGTCTCTCTCTGCTCCTCATTTTCCTCAGGTATATAATAGTGAGTGAAATACTTGGCTCCTATTTCATCAACAATGATAATGATAATTAACATTTCTATAGTGCTTATAAAAACACTTATTTTTCTTCCAGAAATTTTATGAGCTAGAGGGGCAACTAGATGTCATAATGGATGTAAGGGACTGGACCTAGAGTCAGGAAGTTCTGCCTTCATATTAGTCAGACACCTATGACCTTTGCAGCCTTGAGCACACTCCCTAATCTCTCTCAGTCTGTTTGTTAATCTATAAAATAAGGACAATAAAGCACCTACATCACAGGATTATTGGGGAGATTAAATGAGATGATACAGAAAGTGTTTTGCAGATCTTAAAATGCTATCCAGATGTTTGCTGTTTTTTTTTAAGTTAGGAAATGCATATATGATTTATAGATGAGCAAATTATGTCTTAGAGTGGAAGGTATATCCTTGATCACATACCCAATAAATATGAGAACATGACTTCTAGCACAATTCTTTAAACCCCAAGTCCAGCTCTGTTTCCATTATACCCCACTCTGCCATATGTGTTGTGTGACTTTTGAAGGAGAAAGTAGTTAAGATTCAGGCAGTTTTCTTTATGAAAACAGAGATTATTCCAACTGGTAATACCATAGCTATGACAGAGGTAGGGAAGAAGCATTGTTAAGTTGAAATTCCAGAGTCCCTGTAGGGTGAGGAACAGATTTCAGACAAAGAATGATATCATGCATGAGGTTACATAACGTTGGAAGAAGAATCAATGGTGTCAGGAGCAAGAGATCAAGAGGACAATGGACATAACTGCTGATTTAAAAGCACAACAATTCAAACATAATGCTGTGGGACTCTCTTATGGGAATTTTGACTCAAATAAGGACCCATATAGTCCTGGGAAATAAAAGACCTTTGAAGACTTTCTGGCTCTGAGAATGTATGATTCAACAACCAAGATATAGTCTGAGGAAGTCACAACTATGGAGATAATTTTATTTGCCAAAATGAGGTCATGTTGGGTAGTAAAATCTCAGGCCTTCTCATAAGGAAAGCAAGTTTTAATTTTTTTTGCTTTCTGGAGGGGGAAGGTAGGGCAAGTGGGGTTAAGCAACTTGGCCAAGGTCACAGGGCTAGGAGTGTGTGTGTGTGTGTGTGTGTGTGTGTGTGTGTGTGTGTGTGTGTTGTGTCTGAAGCTGGATTTTATTTGAACTCAGGTCCTCCTGACTTCAGGACCAGTGCTCTATTCACTGCACTACCCAGCCACCCCAAATGCAAGTTTTGCTGTCAAGAATTAAGAGTTTTTGAATTTCTGAGCTTAGGGGTACATCTGAGTCAGAAGGGGCATAGTGGACCTTTCCTGGGAAAGTACTGACTCATCAGTGTGAGGCAGCAATGGAGAATTCAGACACCTACTATAACATACCAAAGAATTGGGAGGATGGAATGAGTAATACAAAACAGAGATCTCCTGATTACTATTGTTGTCATTATTCATCCTTTGTTTTTGGAGAGGAACAATGACATCATGGGTGATATCTTGACTAGTACATGAACTGGATTTAAGTGAGGCAGAGCTGTACAAAGTCATTAACCTCACTCTCTCTTCTAGTCAGCTAAGCCCAGTGGCAGACAAAAGTCAAGACTATTGGTGATTGCTTGAGAGGCCATGGATGATCTTGGCATCTTCAAATATCTAAGTCTTAAGTCCTCCACAGCACCTGCTTCAGCCACCATTGGGGAAAATGTTCTCATCTTCCCATTCTGTTTAGGATAAACATCCCCCTAACTCACCAAAATGTTTGAGGTTCTTACTAACTTACTTTTAAACAGGAAAACATCTAGCTTCCTGATGCAATACTGATATTGTCTGAATCACCATTCCTGCAAACATATTTCTTCTTAAATCTCCTCCTATTCCCCTTTACTATTTAAGAAAGAACTAGAAGTGATGGGTATAATAGATGTTCCATGGAATCATCTTTATGTTAAATAATTCAATTTTCCAATGGGTCTATGAAATTAACAAGAATTCCCTCCAACAGCACAGATTTAAACCATTCATGTTTTCTCCTCCAATACATCTCTTGTCCATGTTCTTCCATAAACTTTCCATAGGGAGTCTACCTAATGTGCTGAAGAACATCGTTCAGCTTCTTTAAATTGAGTAGACATCAATACCACATATAGTCATTCTTTCATGTCTTAGACTATCTATTATTTTTTTTCTTTCAGGTACACATTCCTTTGATAATACCCTTTTCAGCTATTTCTATTTCTATTATGTTATTCTTTGTTAGTAATACATTTCCACCATCTCATGTATGCCCTTGGATTGTCCCATTTTTGGCTCTTGGGGTGACTAGGAACTTTAATTCTCCTTTAATTCTTAATCTCTATGAGATTCAGTAATTTGTGGTAATAGAGCATCAATAGAGGCACTTGCATGTTAAAAAAGATGAGCCTTGAGGCTTTGCTTTGGAGCTCACTTTGGAAAGAGTTGTGTGATTTGGCCAGATGAGATGCTGGGAAGCCATTGAGCCCCCTGACTTTGAAAAACCCAGATAGGAGAGTGCCATAGGATAGCTTATCACAGACTTGTTCTGTGTGAAAGCTCCATAGAACAACCTAGCATAGACTGGCTCCTTAAGAGTCTACCTCATAGGCCAGGAGCCAAGATGGTGG
>JAQQSW010018741.1:0-11185 GCA_028646575.1 Pseudocheirus occidentalis | reverse complement strand
AAATAATCACCTAGATTCAGGAGCAGAAATCTGGCAGGTTCTCGTCCAGTCTTCAAAGGAAAACAGCTCCCAGGTCCTTGTCCTCAGCAAACATCAGTTTAGTCCAGGGGAAGCCTTTTCTTCATTTTGATTCTGGGTGGTCTCTCTGATTCCCTGGATCCTCTTCCCTGGTCCCAGTTCCCTCCTGAGTCTGCCAAACAATCACCTAGATTCAGGAGCTGAAAGCTGCCAGGCTCTTGTTCAGTCCTCAGAGATGAACAGTTCCCAGGTCCTTGTCCAGTCCTCAGGGCAATCCCTGGCATACACTGAAGTTCACGGGGTTCAGCACAACTCAAACTCTTCAGGACCTCTCTTACCTGGAACTCAAGGACCAGCCAGGCCATGAACAAACAAAGTCCCATCATGTTCATGTCTTCAGTCAGCTTTACTGAGGAGCCAAATCCAAAATCTGTCTTGTCTCTCTAAAATTCTTCCTTATATACAGCACTGGCCCCCTATCTCAGCCAATGGCCTTCTCCCAAGTCAACAGGTGAGTGTCTCAGCCAATAGCCTTCTCCCAAGTCAACAGGGTAATTCACACCTTTCCACCAATGGAGGAGTTCTATATTTAGCCCTAAGTTACTAGATGCTACTTAGCCCTAAGTATCTGATCTACTTAGCCTTAAGTATCTAATAAATTGATTACTATTACAACCACCTGTGACCCACCCCTGGTATAGAACTACATTAAGACCAAAATGAGTTCATCATTTAGACATACTAGTAATATCATGAGTAAATTAGGGGAGTGTGGAAAATACCACTGCTACATCTGTATCTCAAAGAAATCAAAGGAAAAGAAAAAGAACTAACATGTATAAAAATATTTACAGCAGCTCTTTTTGTGGTGGCAAAGAAATGGAAATTGAGGAGATGCCCATCAACTGGGAGCAGCTGAACAAGTTGTGATATATGACTGTGATGGAATACTATTGTGCTATAAGAAATGATGAGTGCAATGCTTTCAGAAAAAATCCTGGAAAGGCTTAAATGAACTGATGAAAAGTGAAGTGAGAAGAAACAGGATAATATTGTACACAGTAACAACAATGTTGCAATGATGATCAGCTGGGGATGACTTAGTTATTTTCAGCAATACAATGATCCATGACAATTCCAAAGAACTTATGATAACAAATGCTATCTTCAGAGAAAAAAAACTGATGGAGTCAACACAGATCAAAACAGACTTCTAAATTTTCTTTATTTTTCTTGTTTTAGGTTGGTCACGGGACTTCTGTTTTTTCTACATAACTAATATGGAAATATTTTACATGGCTGTACATGTATAATCTGTATCAAATTCTCAGGGGAAGAAGGTATAGAGAGAATTTGGAACTCAAAAATTTTGAAAAAGAATGTTAAAATTGTTTTCACATGTAATTGAGAAAAATAAAATAAAAAACAAAAAAGTGAAAAATAAACTAAGGCAAAAAAAAAATTTAGCCTTAAAAAAACAAGAATCTAAGCCTCCAGAAGGCAGGGACTGTCTCATTGTTTGCATTTGTAATATCTCTTTAGCTATGCATAGTTCCTAGCACATAACAAGGACATAATAAGTACTATTCCATTCATTCATCCTTTCATTCATTTATTCAGTTCTTAGTACAATATTTTATGAAGGATATTGCTATGCCAAAAGTGTCCAAAAGGAGGCAACCAGGATGGCTAAATTCATTGAGATCATACATATGCAGATTGGTTAAAGGAAGGGAAGATGTTTAACATGGAGAAGACTCAGTGGGAACTTGATAGCTTAGCTGTCTTCTATGTATTTGAAGAGCTATCAGGTGGAAGAAGGATTCAACCTGCCTTTTGCTTATTAGTTAGAGCAAAGATCAATAGGTAGAAAGTGCAAGAGACAAATTTAGCTTAATATAAAGGAGCTTAGAAAAGAAAAGAAAAGAAACGAAAACAAAAGAAAAGAAAAGAAAAGAAAAGAAAAGAAAAGAAAAGAAAAGAAAAGAAAAGAAAAGAAAAGAAAAGAAAAGAAAAGAAAAGAAAAGAAAACCATCCTATCTCCTACAGTTGTCCAAAAATGGAATAGGTTGTCTAGGATGCAGTGCGTTCACTTTCACTGGAGGTCTTCAAGCAAGAGAGTCACTAGTCAGGCAAGTTTAAGGAGAATTTGTATTGATGCGAGGTTTGGAATGCATTGTTCCTGAGTTCCCTTCTAATGCTGGGAATCTGTAAAGAACAGTTTCAAACTGGCCATTAATGTTATGCTTTTACCTGTGACTGTGGTGGGCAGGGAGAATCATGGGGCCTTTGTACTGAGGTGGTGCCTGCTTGACAATATTCTGAGTTCACCTTCAGACAATAAAGTGACAAAATTATCAAGTGATTTTTTAAACGAACATCAATCAATAACCATCTATTACAACTCAGAAATCAACTGTCTGGGAAACTCACTGCAATACAGTACAATTTCATTGTTCTGGAGTGGAAGAAAGGCAGTGGTTACTGGTAAAGAACTGATTTCATTCTCTTAAATAGTAGAAAAATGTTAAAGTTTTGTTTCATTTTGTTTTGTTTTAATCAGAAGTAGTTCATTTGAAATCATTGTTGAAGAAAATTTGGTAGCTTTTGTTGTTTATCTGGAAAGAACAGAGATATATACATTAAAACGTTTATCTGGAAGCCACCTGTATAATAGATAAGCAGAAATGTAGCACCTCAAATCTTTGGAGGGCAAAAGCTGGCAGTGTTTGATGCCTTCTTGGATGTCTTCTACCCTTGTGTCAGAGAATGGAGAACAAAATGTATGGCATTGCTTTTATATTATCTAATTTATATTGGCTAACCTCAGCTGGGCCCTCACTGAAACAAGGCAAATCCACTCTCAATGATTCTGTACCTCATTCTCCCTGGAGATGTTCTAAACCTTCTCTTGTCTCTACAAGCCCCACCCCGACACTTAGCCCACCCCTGACCTCTATGTAGGTCCTTTCCTCATATCTTCCTTTGTGAATAGAGGTAATTCATTTTAATCTCTATCTTCTCCCTTTTTCTTACTTTCAAAATAATCATCCCTCACTCTTCCTTTAATTTAGTCTCTGATAATGAGGGCTTTTTTCTTAGCATCGTCAGGCTTTCTATATGTACTCTGGATCTCATTTCCTCCTGTGTTTTTTATCCATTACACTGTTCCCTCCATTATTCCTCTATACTATTGGGTTTTTTTTTCACTTCTCCCTTCAGAAACTCCCAGGGTTTCCTATCTATAAGACATACGTGCACACACACACACACACACACATACACATACACACTTCACTAGTCCCTTGAAGCTATCATCTTATATCTCTTCTATCTTTCATGGTGAAATATCTGGAAAAAATTATCTGTACCCATTGCCTCAACTTCCTCTATTTTTGCTTTTCAACTCTGCAATCTGCCATCCAACTTCATCATTTGATTGAAATTGCTCTTCAAATGTTCTCTTTATTGCCACATTTGATGGTCTGACAGTCTTTTCTCAATTCTTATTCTTCTTAACCTCTCTATGGCATTTACCAATATTGACCAGCCTCTCTTCCAGGACAGTCTTTCTTCTGTGTGTGTGTGTGTGTGTGTGTGAGAGAGAGAGAGAGAGACAGACAGACAGACAGACAGACAGATAGAGATAGAGACAGAGAGACAGACTCTACTCTCCTAATTCATCTGCTTCATCTTAGCCTGCTTTATAGATTCATCCTATATTCTATCAATAGCTACAAGATCCTATATACATGACTGATATGAGGTAGCTAGCAATAGAAGGTAATTGCATTTGGGGAGATTGTAAAAGGTTCATGTAGAATTGTTTTTTTTCCAAGGGGAAGGGGTCCATGAATGTGTTTCTTTTGCAATATTTTGATGACTAGTTCAATATAATTCATAATGCTATGTATTTTATTTTATGCATTAAAATATTATTCTTAGAAAGAATCCATAGCCTTCACCAAACTGTCAAAGGAGTCTATTACACATTACACACACATAAAAATAAAATTAAGTAAATTAAAAAAAAACTTTGATGTAAAAGATTGTGCTTGAGCTGAAGTGGTAAAGGTAAAGGGGTAAATAAGGGGTAAAGTAAAGGGGTAAGAAAAGTGAGGGACAACCAGTGCAAATTTCCCAGAGACAGGAGATGGAATGATGTGTTTGCAAGCAGGCCAGTGTTGCTATATTGAATGTGTAATGAATGGCAGAGCTGGGTATACAAATCCAGGGCCTCTGACTCCGCATGCAGAGCACTTCACATCACATTGCATTACCAACACTTGGAACTGGACCTGTCCCTCCTCACAACCACTTTGGGACTGGAAAACTGGACTGGAAAACTGATAGCTAAGAGCTTGCTACTAGTTTCCAGTTTGTTTCCCCTCATGGGGGCATTTGCCTCTCAGGTACCATAAATAGGAAGACTCCCCTTACCCACCCCCAGTTAGGCTGTTAATATTATTCCTCAACCACTGTGAAGATGGGGCTCTTGCAGCAGGAGAGAAGACTCCAGATGCCTCCAGCAGGGACAGAAAGCCTGCCTGCTTGTTTTCAGAGAACTCTTTCCCCTGCCCTCCCCCTTCAGTTCTCCCTCTCCTTGCTGAAGTTGACAGTCTGAGAAAGTCTTTGGTAGCTCAAGTTGTAAACTACAGTTTCCGTGACATGTTCCATCATTCCCTCACCAGTATCAACCCGGAGGTCTGAGCCGCCTCAGTTTTGTCTCCAGACAGCTGGGACTAAGTGAGCTGCATCGCTGTTTCCGGAATTGATCATGGCACAACCGAGGAGTCATTTAACAAGGGAGAAAAGCCTTGGTTGAGTTGCAGCACTGTCTGTCTCCTCAGTAAAGGTCACTGTTGAGTGCTGTTTGATGAGCCTATGATTAACCTTATTCCCCAATCAGGATTTTGATCTAATCTCTGGGGCTGCGTGGTTAACACATATGGTCTTTTTGTTTCTGTAGAACTGGAGATCTGAAATGTGTCAGCTCAAGATACCTAAAGCAAGGGAGGAAAACCACAGAGTTCATATTACACATATTTGGCTCTTTGTTTCCAGCTCTCAGGCAGGCTTGAAAAGACCTTGGGCAGTGGAGGATCTCTCTCAAAAGCTAGGACTTCTCCCTCCTTCTTATGGCCCTGGGGCCAGAGGAAGCTGACACAGGGCTGAGTGCATTCTCCTCGACTATAATGGATCTCAATTGCATTTTGTAGGTGGCAATGAAGACTCCTGCATCTGAGCTGAATGTTATGGAGAGCATTCTTTTATATTGCTGCATGCTGCTCCGATAGGCCATGGAAGATGAAAGGGAAATTGGCATTGACCTTGTAGTTTTGCAGGAGCAGATGGATTTTGAAGTCTGGTTAGCAAGGAAAAATGAACTCAGGCACCACCATGCCATTCTCATAGAATTAGCTGAGCTGGAAAGAATCTTTCCATCCATACCATTGTGCTGTGCACACACCCGCACACACACACACACACACACACACACACACACATACACACACTCACCAGCATACACACTCACCCATGTACAATCGTGCTCTCTCTCTCTCTCTCTCTCTCTCTCTCTTTCTCTACTATCCTATTCTTTCCTCTTTTTTCCTCTCCTCTCATATGCAGGGAGAAAACATGCTCTCTCATCCATGCAGGTTCTCTATTGCATATCTGGCATTTGATTGACGGGTAAAACTCCCACTGACATCAATAAGGGTATGGCTTCTGGAGTGAGCTCAGAATATGTAAGAGATTCTTGCTGTAGATAAGAGAGAGGCAGGAGAGGAGAATGTGCCCTTAACGCTCATCAATCTGCTGAAGTTCCTACAGCAAGAACTAGTGAAGCAATACATCAGGAATAAAACTGAGCGTCCTCAGTTGTGTGCTGGGAGATTCTTCTTCCTGAGGTCTTCCGTGGCCTCTAAGTTCTGGACAGAGTCATTCTGAGTGGAGACAGGCTTACCACAGCTCCCAGGGCCTGTGCCAAGAAAGCTCCTTTGGGGGCTTCGGGCTGTGGACCGAGAGGGCCAAATGAAAGCCTGCCATCACAGAAGGCAGGCAGTAGCCAGAACAGAGCCAAGGGCTGACTGGGCAGGAGTACTCTCTGCCTTGGTGTCTTGCCATCAGTTGGCAAGGCAACAACTGTCACTTAACCCAGTGCTGAAGCGGCTGGTTCAAATTTCAGGCCCAAAGTTAGCACGTCCACTTAAGCTGTGCTACATGGCTTCAGAAACAGCAAGCTCCAGTCCTTCTATTCAGCCTGGTAATAACTTCTCCACCAGCATGAAACAGCCCTAGTAATAACATTAGGGTGCCTGTCTTTGAAAAGCTATGATCATTTGAAATAGATCAGTCCATTGGCATTGCTCATTCTCCTATGATTACTGTGCCTCTAAGTGAGAGGGAGAAGCTGCCTCCCTTTTTGCCATGAAGCAATGGTAGCCACTGGAATTCTCCCTGTGCAGCTGACATAATTCTCTGGGGAAAAGCTTAAGGAAAGCCCTACCCTTGAGTTGACAGATGGACCAGATCGCTGTTTCGGAAATAGTTGAATCATGACTCCTAAGCGGATTGTGAAGATACCCTGGATATATCATGATGTCCTTATATCCTCCTGACAGTCTGGGTTTCCTTATACTCCATGACCACCCCCCCCCACCTCATCCTCAGAATCACATTACCAGCTTGTAATAGACACTGAATCTAATTGCAAGGATAGTAGGTCTAAGAGTCCAGTTGTTGGTTTGTGGCAGTAATTATTTAACCCACAGCTGGAATGATTGCTCCTACCAGAGCCCCAAAGCTATCATGTTCTCCTCAAGTTTTACCATATGGACTTTATAAGAAGGTTACTGCACGCATAAAGGAAGGCATGAGTATTGATACACTTAGCTATTCAACAACACTTTCAACAAAATCTCACATACTACCTTTGTGAATAAGATGGAGAGAGAGTCTAAAAAATAATATGCTTAGGAAGGGCTCAATATAGTTTGAATGGTTAAACCTAAAATGTAGTCACTAATGGATTAATATCAATTCAGAAAGAAGTCTCTAGAAAAGAGCTGCAGAGATCTATCCTTGGGGCCAGGCAGATGAAAAATTTAATTACTGATGACCCAAAATAGCATAGAAAATCTAATGGTTTGTATGACATTATAGAGCTAAAAAGATCTCAAGAGGCTAGAAGATTGTATTCATTGAATATAATGATACATAACAATGATAAGCATATTGTTCAAAACTATGTTTAAAAAACTGGCCACATAAGTAAAAGATGGGAGAAGGTATGGGGACAGATCAGTTTGTCTGGAAAAGAGGGTGTTCATGGATTACAAGCTTCATTATGCTTAGCAACTTAGAAAGGCTTCTGAGGCATCTAAGACCACTTGAGTCTATGTTAAAAGAGGCATAGCTTCAGAATGAAGAGAGTGATAGTCCCTCTTATTCCACCCTGATTAGCCCACATATTTCCTTTTGTATTCAGTTTTAGTCACCACATTTTAAGAAGGGAATTGATGAGCTAAAAGGTATTCGAGATGGTAAGAGACCTTGAAATAATTCCTTACAAAGAAGATAGTTGAATGTACTAGGGATAGTTTGTCTGAAGAAGGGCATGCTTAAGGGAGCCATGACAGCTATCTTCTAGTATTAATGAAGTTATCAAGTAGAATTTCCTTCCTTAATTTTCCTAAACTTGTTCAGCTGGTTGCAGAAGGAAACAATGGAAGTCACTCACTCTTCCTCACCCTGCATCCCCATTCAGTTACCAACTCTTTACAATTCCTTCTCTGTAGTATCTCTTACATCTATTCCCTCCTCTCCATTCCCATGGCCACCACCACCTCAGTTCAAACACTCATTATCTCTGCCTTAGACTAACTGATGCTTTAAATCATTCCCTTCTCCAATCCATCCTCTACACAGATGCCCAAGTCTTATTCCCAAAGTACAGGTTTGTTCATATCACTCTCCTGTTCAAACCACACCTCCTACATGATATTTTCCCTGATCTTCCCAGCTCTTTAGTGTCTCCGCATACCTTGAATTTATTTCATATGCATTTTATTGCATTTATTATTTATCTTATTTTTATTTTTATTGTTATTAATTATTTTATTATTAATATGAGTAAGTATGTGATGCAGTGGATAGAGTGGCAGACTCAGGAATTAGGAGGACACAGGTTCAAATATGGCCTCAGACACACACCAGGTGAACCTGGGTAAGTCACTTAACCCTCTTTGCTTCAGTTTCTTCATCTGGAAATCCGAATGGCAAACCACTTCGGTGTCTTGCAAAGAAAACCCCAAATGGGTTAATAAGAAGTCAGACATTACCTGGAAACAATTCATCAACAATAATACATATACATGTTTTCCTTCCCATAGAATGTAAGTTCATTGAGGGTAAACCCAGTCTCATTTTTATCTCTGTATTCCCAGCATCTTGCACAGTGCCCAGTACCTAGCAGGCACTTAATAGTAACTGCTGATTGATTGAGGGGCAAATTTAAGTTAGTTGGAAGCAAACCAAATATGAATTGTGATGTTTTAGGATGTAGTGAGTCACTAGAAGTCTTCAAACAAGGACTGGACAACCACTTGTTAGGATGTTGTAGGGAATACTCTTGACCAGTTATTGATTAGTTCAGTGACCTTGGAAGTCTCTTCTAATTCTGAGACTCAGTGATTACTGAATCATTTTACTAAAGCATTGTGGTATATTCAAGCATCAGTATGTGAAACAACCCTGATTAAAAAAAAACGTTAAAATGATCATTGAGAAATACTGCCATGAGGCCAGGGAAATATTGTAACTGATTGGGTGTTAATATGGCAAGAATACTTTGTCTCTTGGTATATTTATTTAAAAGAATCATGGCAAAATGAAATGAACCCTAGAGTTGAAATAAAAAAGATCTTTAACTCAGCTTTGTTACAGACTAGTTATGTGACTTTAGGAATATAAATAAACCTCTAAGCCTGACTTGCTTTATCTGTGAAATGAAAATTACTGTACTTATACTAATTACTTTTCAAGAGTCTGGTACAGATGAAATTATCTATGTGTGTACACACATGCATACATATCAAATTATTGTCCAAATGTATATATATATGTATGTCTACATATATAAAGTATTTTTTAACCATCCTCTCCCCCAGTTACAAATGCCTTCTCCTTTCAAAGAGCCTTTTGTGTGTTCTGTATGTATCTTTTATCTTCCTAATGTTTTATATGTCTCTTCCTTGTCTTTAAGATCGGGGAGTATGATTTTGTCTTTCTTTGTATCCTAAGTGCTTAGCATAGTGCCTGGGAGATACGAAATGTTTTCATAAGTACTTGTTGACTGACTAACTTAAGTACTTATTAGCTAATATAAATATGAGTTTAATATTGCTGTTGTTGTTCCTGTTGTTCCCATTAGTATTATCATTATTGGGTTCTACCAAGAGCTGGGATGTTTTGCTTAGGATAAGAGTTTAGGAGGATTTCCAGGGAAGAAGATGAGGTAATTAGTTAAATGAAGAGTTATTTCATTGAGTCAATAGCCTGTGATGGATATATAAATTGAGTTAGTATTGAATAGTTTCCTTGGGAAGTATTTTTATTTAAAGATCTTTACAATGATTCAACTTAAATTTAATTCCAGGAAAAAGTTGTCTCTGCAAATGATTTATATATTTTCTTTTGTCAATGTGCAAACTCTATTGGCCATGGTGTCTTCCTTATATCCTTATTTGATTAAAAATTCAATCAAGTCATTGCCCAAATGTTGCTATCTACTCTGAAGTTCTTGAAAGCATTTCCTCTTTCTGCATTCTTCAGACAGCATCTTGTCTAATTTATCCTTAATGGTTCATTACAAAGTTTACTAACTTGCAATCCACTCAACATTCTTGATCCTTTTGGAAAACAGAGAGGATACTAATCTCTAATATTTACATCAATATTTCACTAGATTCATGACCTCATTAATATGAGTACTCGGCATGTTGGTACAGATGACAATTTGTGCCCTCATATTACTACAATATCAATCTAGCCATCTACACTGAAAAAACAAAGTGGATAAAGTCTATGTATTGTCTAAATTATTATATCAGATGGGTAGACAGTTAGTATTTATCCAGTAGTTCATACATGTTGGAAAAGCACTACAAATGGTAAATAAATAAGGTCCAAAACTAAATAAGAGGAAGAGATGGAGTTGAATCATGTCCAATGACCTCAAGCTACTCCCTGTTACATCTTTTCATACTAATCCATTTTTTGCACCAATATTCTCTTCATGTATGACTGTGCTAACCTATGGAACAACTCATAGATTATTTTCAATGATTCTTGTCCATTATTGATACCCACAACCAACATTCTAGAACCCTTCTTCTGGATACCAGCACAGTAATAGACTAACCCAATTATCATCTCTAACTAGTTGCATAACTAAACTACACTCTTTTCCAATCACAGAAGTCCTTGATAATGTCCTCTATACCATATACAAGTAACCATGGATAATATATTACAGTTTACTCATTGCCACAAAGAATCTTTACAATGTACTTTAGATCACTTAAAATTTTTGATCCTTCTGAGATTATTTTTTTTTTGAAATGGAGACATTCCCTGACTACAACCATATATCATCACCAGATCACCAGAAGAACATTACTGAGTCAACAAAGGGAAGAAGGGAACAAACACTTATTAAGTGCTTACTAAGTGCCAAGTAATTTATACTTGATAAATACCCTATAAATATAACATTGATACTTACTATATACCCCTGTGAGGTGAGTGTTATTATTACAACAATTTTATAGTTGAAGAAATTGAGGCAGACAGAAGTTTAAATGATTTGCCCAGGATCATAGCTAGTAAGTATCTGAAGTCTCTGAAAACAGAAAAGAAGATAGATACCATGACATTTAACCAACTGCAAATATCTCTAAATAAATATTGCGAGATTAGGAAAATTAAACCAAGCCTTATAAAAGAAACATGAAGTCTCCCAAAAGAACACGGGGAACTCCCCACAGCAGGATGCTCTCAAACAGAAAGGAGAGGAGAGGAAAGACAGATAAAGAGAGAGAAGAAGAGAGAGAGAGAGAGAGAGAGAGAGAGAGAGAGAGAGAGAGAGAGAGAGAGAGAGAGA
>JAQQSW010018740.1:0-11185 GCA_028646575.1 Pseudocheirus occidentalis | reverse complement strand
GAATTCTGCTTCCAGGGGGAAAAGCTCTGTCCCAAATAGCTTGGGTTTTCAGAGCTGCCAGAGGTATTACGGGGGTGCTGCAGCCTCCACTAGCTTTGACTCGCTGAAAGTACACCCCAGGTCCATCACCCAAGACCACGATCTGGATCCCAACAGCCCTGGGGCCAGGCCTCAGTTTCAGGCCGAGTGGGTTTCAGCTCCCAATCTGCTGTGATCAGCCCCACTTGCCGAGCTGCCTTCAGGGAGAGATGTGTTTTCTGTATTTTTGTGAGTTTGGGAGCTCTAAAATTTGTTTTGAGTCATATTTATGGGTATTTAAGGTGGCTGTGTGGCAGCTGCAAAACTTTGTTGCTTCTACGCCGCCATCTTGGCTCCTTCACTGTGCTTTTCACTTTGAAAAATAACTTTTTTTTTAAATTAATGATACGGAAAGAAGGAAATACCTGGACGAATAAGTCTGAGATATTGTGTAGGTATCACTGATGTGTATTTTAGGATAATTGTTATATGTTATGATGAGAGTATGACTATGATCATCAAGAGCTCTTTACTTCTGAAACATAACAAAATTGTTCTAGTGAAGACTGATGATTAAGAACCAAACTGTTAAAAAAGACTAGAGTTGGAAATAGGAACACATTCAAAATGCAGTGCCAATACTTATTAACTATGTGATTTGGACAAACCATTTAACTTTTCAGAGCTTGAATTTCTCCATCTGTTAAAATAAGGATAATAATATCTGCATTTTTTAACATTTTAAGAAACTTAAAAAAGAATTATTATTGATGTAGGAATTATCCCTGAATCTTTAACAAGTCTGAACATTAGCCCATCAGAAGTAATATCAGAATTTATAATCAACAAGAATAAATTAAATGATGAGAAAAATATGAAAAGCTGAAAGAAGAATATTTAACCTTAAGTCATTTAAATGAATTAATAATAACCCAAAGTGACACATAACAGGAATGTCATTGATATCTACTATAACAATTTGATAGAGAAATTAAACAAATGTAGCATAATTGTTATACTAAAGAAACCACAAAAGCATATAAAAAACAAAAAACCCCACAAAAAACAAAAAATGCAGCAAACTTTGACTTAGTTACCATACATAGGTGATGATTGCCAGAAGCAAGAGTATATTGAGGGATAATGATGATGGTGGTCATGATGATGGCAAGAACAACTATAACAATAATTCATTAAAGTTATGCAAAATGGTGTTTATAAGGGATCTCATGATTTTTCCCAGATGAGGGAAATAAAGTTCAATGAGGAAAAGTGGTTTGCCCATGCACATGTTGCTAGTAGCTGTAGGAGTCAAGATTCAAAACTATGTTTACTATTAACTCCACTTCCATCTCTCTTTCTATTACACTATTCAGTTTCCATTGTAATACTATCTTACTTTGTCTTGATTGTTCTGTTCTCCTAACTTGTCCTTTTCAATACAGTCTTCCTCCAATTTTATGTGAATCATTTTATTTTCCAATGAAGTATCTTCTTTGACTGAATCAACCAACACACATTTATTAAGTTGCTACTCTTTTCTGGGTGCTATGAATACAATAAAACAATCACTAAATACAGGGAACTTGCAATCTAATGACATGACAACAAGGCCTTGTAGAAGCATAAATATAATCAATACATATTATTTATACATCAAAATATATGTTGTATATAAGGTAGTAACATATAATGTAGTTTGAAAAGGAAGGCACTAGAATTTGTAGAATGGGTAAGGCCTTTTTACATCTAATAGTTTTTGGGCTATGTCTTGAAGGAATACAGGGACTCTATGGGGTGGAGGTGAAATGGAGGTGCATTCGAGGCATAAGCTACAGTTGATGCAATGACTCTGAGATGAGAAAACGAGAGTCATGTGTGAAGAACAAAGAGAAGGTCAACTTGGCTGTTGATCAAAGAACAAGAGGAAGAATTTTATAAAAGAAGACTGGGAAGCTAACTTGGGACAAGGCTATGAAAGACTTTAAAAGTGAAATAAAGACATATATTTTTTCTAGAGACAAGAAAAAGTCACTAGAGTTTATTGTGTGGAGGAATAAAATGGTGACATCTGTACTACAAGAAAATCCTTCTGGTAGCTGTGTGAAGGATGAATGAAGCAGAGAAAGAATGAGACAGGGAAACAAGATAGGAAGCTGCTGCTAAAATAATCTAGGAGAGAGATGACAAGGTCCTGAACTAATGTTGTGGCTATGAGAGAAGAGAGGATTTCAATGAAAAAGATGTTCTGAAGGTAGAAAGAGAAAGATTTGGAAAATGACTAGTTATATGGAACAGAAGAGAATGAAGAATTAAAGATAACATCAGTGTTAAGGATCTATACTATATGCTATCTTTAATAATGGCGGTACCTTGTATAGAAATAGGGAAGTTTGGATTAAGGGAGGATTCAGGGGAATAGAAAATGAGTCCTATTTGAGATACCCCTAGAACACCCAGTTTGAAATGTCAAATTAGAGACTGGTGATGTAGCACTGAAGCTCAGGAGAAAGACCAGCATTGAATTTTGATATCTGTAAGTTATTGGCATAGAGATGGCAATCAAACTCATACATACTCATGAGATCACAAAGAGAGAATGTAAAAAAAAGAGTTCTTAATCAATGGTCAACTCATGCCAAACTGACTTGTTCACTGTTTCCTGATAATGCTTTACATATTTCTGTCTACATGTATTTTCTACTAATTCCACTCTCCAAAAATCTATCTTCACATCATCAAATTTCCCAATTAAAATCTTTCTTTCAGTACTTTTTCAATTATCACTTCTTCCATAATTAGCCCCACCCATCTCCTGATGACCACAGTGTACTCTTCTTTCCTTCATGGTCATTATCTACACTATTTTTGTTTGTAATTTGTATATTGTCATAATTTGTTACATATTTATTTTGTGTTTCTTTCATCTCTTCAGCCATATTTCAGGCTCTAAACAAAAGGGCATATACGGGATATAATAGTTGTGTGATCCTTAGCATACATTTGACCTCTCAGTTCCCCCAGCCGCTCTCTTGACATGCTTCCATGTTTTCTTGCCAGCTTGGGTCTGCAGTCTCATTTTCCTCACTCCCTTCAGTGATACAGATCTCAAACCATTCCTATTCTCCTGTCCTGGGTGACTCCTATTCATTCCTTCCTATGAATACATGATAGAGTGTCAACCCAATGAACAATAATCTTGCTTCTAGATACCGTAACATTACATAGCTAGCAGGGGAACACTGATTTTTCTTTATTCTCTCTATATGACTAGATCATCTTTTTTTCCCCTCAGTTTTACGTTTTTCTGATGTCATCTTTTTTTAACCAGTGCAGTTCCTCATTTCCACTATATTGTAGGTAGTGTATCTCCACTATATGATTCTTATTCACTTTTGGGCAAGCTTCATATTCAATTTTTCAGACTGACATATTCCATGACATGTGGAAATATAACAACTTGGTACAAATATTGGGGTTAAATTCATTAATATAAATTTTAAAAAATAAGGCTAGGAAGTTCTCATCTTTGCCTATCACAAAGGGAAAAAAGAAAGAAGAAGAATATATTTAGAAATATATATATTTTGCTTCTTTAGAGATATTACCAGAAAACTAAAAAATACATTACTTCCAATTTCACTCTCTCATGTTATGCCTCCTTTTTCACATTATCCCCTTTATAGTACTTCTCTCTGTGTCTCTGTCTGACTCTGTGGGTGTTTCTGTCTCTCAGTGCCCCTGTGTGTCTCTACCTTCTCTGTCAATAAGGAAAGGTGAATGGAGAGAAGTAGAGAAAGGATTACAGAAGAAAGGAAGAGATGAAAAATACATTAATGTAGAGAGGAGCAAGGGAGTAGAAGAGTAAAGAAAGTTTAAAAATGAAGAAAAGAGAGGGTAAAAGGGGAGCAGAACATCATCATATGAATGTTGATTCAGTGTGCTATACCACATATAAAAATACAGAGATATCAGGAATAAAATCATGGGTAGAAAAATGGGGTGGTGTTCAACTATTAAAAATGAGACCTTTTTAGCATCATAGATTTAGGGCTACAAGGGATTTAAGAGACCATGGAGTTCAAGAATTCCTACCCAACATACACACATGCACACACACACACACACACACACACACACATTTTAGACGTGGAAGCAAAGCTTAAGTACTTTTCCTAAGATCACTTAATTATTAAGTGCCGTAGGCAAGATTTGAAAACAGGTCCTCCTGACTATGGATCCAGTGTTGGGAAATGTATATTAAATAATAGGAGTTTCCTTATTCTCCTATGACTTTACAATGTTCTTGGGTCACTACCCTTGTACAAATAATGGTTTGAGTCCATTCACAGGAAATCAGATGAAGTTGCAAGTTTAGGAGAGAGAATGGTAACAGTATGATTTCTAATGGAACTACTGGTGGGTTTATGGGAAACATACTTAGAGATTGGTGATGTAGCACTGAATGTAATAATCACTGAAGATTATTATCACTCATGCTTCTATTTTTATTTCCATGTTATGCAACTGGCGGCACAGTAGATAGAGCACCAAACCTAGAGTCAGGAAGACTTACCTTCAGTTCTGACCTCTGATACTTCTGATATACTCTGATACCTCTGACACACTAACTGTGTGATCCCAGTCATATCATTTAAGTATTATTTGCCTCAGTTTCCTCAGCTGTAAAATGGGGGTAATAATTGTACTTACACCCCAGGTTTGTTATGAGGAACATGCTTAACACAGTGCCTAGCACATAGATTACGTGTTATATAATTGTTTGTTTTACATTGAAAATATTTTCCTCCTTCCTATGTCATTACCATAATTGTTTTAGACTAGACTCTATCTGCAGTTGAACTGACATCCAGACATTGAGACTGAATATCAAAAATGTTGAAGTAATGCTGACAATGAATGCAGGACCATTATGACCACTGAATAAATGTAGTAGTAGTAGTAGTAGTAGTAGTAGTAGTAGTAGTAGTAGTAGTAGTAGTAATAGTGGTAGTAGTAGTAGTGGTAGTAGTAGTAGTGGTAGTAGTAGTAGTGGTGGTAGTGGTGGTGGTAGTGGTGATGGTAGTGGTGGTGGTAGTGGTGGTAGTAGTAGTAGTAGTAGTAGTAGTAGTGGTAGTAGTGGTAGTAGTAGTAGTAGTAGTAGTAGTAGTAGTAGTAGTAGCGGTGGTAGTAGTAGTAGTAGAGGTAGTGGTAGTAGTAGTAGTAGTTGTTGTCATCATGCTAGTTATGCGAGTTGTAGTAGTCGTGCTTATTGTATTTAAGTACCTGATGCTGCTTTAAGGGCTATTGTGAACAATGATGTGCTAAAAAGGAGAGATTGAATTGAAATCCCAAACAAAATAGAATCATCAATTCCCTGCCACTAAATTAGAGATCAATTTGAATAAAGAGTAGTTACTGACATTTCATTGGCAAATTTTTTAAAGGCATAGGAGGAAAACATCATAGATTTAGAACTTAAAGAAACCTTATAGGTCATCTTGTCTAACCCAAAGTGGGATCTAGAAAAATCAAGTGACATATTCAAAGTGCTCAGGTAATAAGTGTCAGAAGGAGTATCTGGCACTAGATCTTCTCAATCTAAATCCAATGCTCTCTCTCCACAGTCCTTTCCTTGACTCTACCCCCAAACCTAGTCAAAGGAAGTGCCATATAGTGAATAGAGAGGATAAGACCAGAATCAAAATGGCCTAGTTTTAAATCCTACTTAGTGCCTTAACTAAGCTTTTTCTCAATTAAATAGGATCGAATTGCAGAGATAATCTGGTCAAATGCTTGTTGTGAGGCTCAAATGAGAATCATGCATGGATAGTATCTTAAAGATCACACATGTTTCATTCCTATTAATACTGTCAACAGCATCTTTTACTAAATGCTAAAATACAATTGCATATTCTAATAACACACATAGGATGGTCAATACCCACCATTCTAATCCTGGAACACATTTTGAAGGTGGTAAAGTCGTCCTCTTTGGCTTCTGAATGTTACTGAACATGAAATCCATTTCTGCTGGTTCATAGACTGACAAGAGATTTTGACAAGGGTAAAACACTGCAGAAGGCAAGTGTGTGAAAAGGACGTTGTGCTCTCTGAGCTGTGTGGGTGTGTGCAGCTGTGCTTTTTTTCCCAGTCTTACAGATCTCTTTTTTCCAGGTGTCCTTGTTGTTTTCCCAGCCCTGACTAGTTTCAACCATTTGCACAAAGGTATTTCATAAATGACTTCCCAAAGGACAGGAAATGTCCCTTCCTGTGAAGTCACTCACAGTTTGTTCTGTGAGTACCCTCTCAGCATGTGAAGCCTGCACATGAGCCTCATGTTCCAGATAACTCAGAAGCTAGGTGAATTCTGATATTTCTTGTTTGGACCAGTATATATGTCTTTGTTCTTAAAGGAGTCACCACCTGTGAAGACATGTTTCTATTTATTTGTAGTTGCTGGGGAGAGAGAAAAGGACAAAAAGTGAATTTGAGGTTTAACATGAGGAGCACATTTTCGTCTGGCTCTCTTGAATAAACAACACTGGCATTCCATTATAAGCCCCTTGTACCAACTCCTTTCTCAATGTAGATGGAACACAATTGTCATCTGGAAAGTCACTGCATTGGAGAAGCAATTTTTTATGTTTCTATCAGCCATCTGTGATGGTATGAATTCATTTGTCCTTTAAATGAATCAATTCTGCTAACAGTAAAATAGAGGGTTATGGAGAAAAATACTCAAACACTGAAAACTCAAAGAATTTAATTTGAGTAGAGAAAATCTCACAATACATTAGCAGTCAGCATATACACTATGCTGAACCATGCTGCTTATGATAAAAGGCCTATTGCAAATTCTACCAACATGCAACCTAGAGAACTCATGAGTTACTGGGAATTATAACATACCCATTCTGATTACAGCTGGACCCATGCTGCACAGCAAGTACCAAAGCAAAGATGTTCATGAGATTATCTTTTATTAGTTGTTGCTGTGAACAGGGCCTCTCTGGACACCCCCAAACCATTTCAACACCAGCTGAAAAACTTCTGTAGAGACAGCATTTGTTTTTAAAGTCAGCAGCTTCCAAATGATGAGGTTGAATAAGCAAGGCTAGACCTTAGCATCAAACAAAGGCAGACCTTGCAGTGGATGGAACCATGATCCATCTTATAGATTTACCTGGCAGAAACTTCTGCCTTGGTGTGAATATTAAGCCCTTCCTTCCTGCTTGTGGTATCATTCATTGAACTTCCATGGGAGAGTGAAGAAGCTAAATAACCCCTCTGCCTGTTATTGATGGTTATTTTATTTGTATGAGAAGTGACTTATTGATTTGTTAATTGAACAATCATACTTCACTCTTTATCACACATACTCTGCGATTTACCACTACCCATATTCCCTACCTAAAATTGGGCTGTTGAGCAAGTTCTCAGACAGTGGCATTACTTCTGTGATCAGACTACTCATAGATCAAGGACCTGCTTGCCCACAGTAAATGGAAACTTCAGTCACAATGTAAATTGATTTAAAATTATTACCCCAGCACATGTTTTATGGGTTTGATCCAGCCAAAGTCATTTGTTACCTGCTGAGCTATGGCTTCTGCCCCTAAAGCCAATTTTTCAGCCAATGGTTGTTCTGAAATGGAAGACCAAACCAGCAGCTCTAAATCTCACTTAGATAGATGAAAGGAATCTGAATACTACACCATCTTATTTTGGCTCCTCTCAAAGGGTCACATGCTTAAAGGGAGATTCCAGAGAAAAGAGTTGAGATTTTCTAAGAATTTATTAAATTCTTCTCTTAAAGGTAATGAGTTTCTGTGCATTCTTTTGTGACATTCTTATTACCTAGTGTTTTGAAAACCTTCCAATCATTCACAGGAATTCTTTTATTTCTTTCTTCTCTCCCTTAGAAATTTATTTTTGATATGAACCTGAAAGATGAATTGCTGTCAATGTCAGCCATTTCCTCCAGATCATTACTGAGGGTAGGGCCAGGGGGCCAATAGCTTCTGGGCCTCCTCATGGCTAACCTTGAAATTGAGCTTGCCAGCTATGAAATAAGTTTAAATTCCAGCTTTTCAGCTTATTACCTGTGTGATATGGGCAAGTCATCTAATAGTTTTGAACCTCAGTTTCCTATTTGTCAATGAGCTACTCAGATGATATGACCTCTGGGGGCTCCTTGTAGTTTTATTTTTTTATCCATTTAAAAAATTTAATTAATTTAATTTTGCTTTTTTTAGGGGGAAAGGTAGGGCAATTGGGGTTAAGTGACTTGCCCAAGGTCACACAGCTAGTTTTGTGTTAAGTGTCTGAAGCCGGATTTGAACACAGGTCCTCCTGACTCTAAGGCTGGTGCTCTATTCACTGTACCACCTAATTGCCCCTCCTTCTAGTTGTAAATCTATGATTGCGTAAGGCTCATTTTTATATTCCTGTAATTCTTTAGGAGGTGATTGAAAGAAGTATTCATGAAAATATTCTTGGTTTATTTTCTCTACTTCTTTATTATGTAAACAGCACATACACACCCACACACATGTGTGCATAGATGAGAAGTTTAACAGTTTGGCTAGGGCAAGGAGAGTTCAAGTGTTATAATTCAGTTTCAGAAAACAATATTCATTGTCACCTGTTATTGATACATAAACACATATATGCTATGTAATGCATATATGTATGTATATATGTCTGATCATATATGTAAGTATATACACACTGTATATGTGCATACAAATAGAAATATATATGCGATATATTTCTATTTATGATTATGAGTTAGCTTAACTGATGTCATTGAATTAAATCTCAGTCTTTTGGATCACAACTATTTTTTTTCCTCCAGGGCTGTGATTTAATTGGAGTCAGAAAATTCTTGTTACAAAAACTCTCACTGTGCATGCCAATCAGCAAATGATAAGTAAGTTGGAATCTGAAAGAGTTGCCCAGGGGCACTGAAAGTTTTCATGACCTTCATGGTCACATAGCTGGTATACTTCAGAAGCAGAATTTGAACTCAACTGTCTGTAATTGCAAAGAATATTGTACCTTCTTTTACTGATAGAGTGGGCATTTAACTTACTTTCCCATAGTAACCAGTTAGCTGAACATTTCTTTTTAAGACTACAGATGTAAAAACAAGACAAAATGTATAAACAAAGAGAGTATGGAAGACTTAATATAAACATAAAAACTAACGTTTTTTTTAGCAAACAGAACATTAGCTTTGGAATAAGCAGGATTAAGTTCCCATTCCAGATGCTATGCTTAATATTTTCATGACATTGAACATGCCCCTTAATAACTCTAGGTATCAGTTTCCTCATTTGAAAAAAGAGGGAGTTCATCTAGATGTCCTTTTAGGCCAGTTTTAAAACTTTGATTGTCACTATTAAAAAAAACAGCTAGGTTTAGGGGCAGCTAGAGCAATGAATGGGCCTAGAATTAGGAAGGCCTGAGTTCAAATCCAGTCTTAGACACATACTAACTGTGTGACCTTGGGCAAGTCACATCACTTTGTTGCTTCAGATTCCTCATATGTAAAATGAGCTGGAGAAAGAAATGGCAAACCCCATCCCATTATCTTTCCCAAGGAAACCCAAATGGAGTCAAGAAGAATCAGATATGACTTAAATGACTGAACAATAACAGCAAAATTGAAAAAAGCAATTCTAAGTTAAAATCCAGATAATAGGATGATTCTTTTGCACTGACTATTTCACATGCCTAGAATGTAATCCCTCTTCACATCTCTCTCTGAATTCCTTGTTTTCTTCAAATTCTGTTTAGGCTTCATCTTCTACATGAAGAATTTCATGAACCACTTCTTTGAATGTTATTTGGTGATCATCACACTAAAATAACTAAAGTAAAGTTGTGAATTTATACATGTACATTTTTTTCTCCTAAGAGAATACAAACTCCTTGAAGGCAATGGCAGTTTCATAATTGTTTGCTATAGTGCCTGGACTTAACAGACACAACAATTATTTGTAGGTTGATTGATCTTCATACAGGAAAGACAAGCACTATTATCTGATTTTTCCAATCTTGCCCCTGGGGAGGAAATCATTGTTGCAGCAACCACACTAGCATATGCAGAATGACTGCTGCCTTTGGTTCTTAGATTTACTTTGGTAGGAAAGATAGCTATTCAAGGGGTCAGCTATCTTTTTAATTAAATTCATTAGTTCAGGAGGAAAAGCAGCACCTGAAATTTCAGAGAAAATCCAAACAAAGAAAATACAGAAACTATAAGCAGAGAAAAAAGACCAACAGACATGACTTCTTTCTGAGAAATTACTAAAGACCAATGAAGAGGTGTGGGGAGTGGTGGGTGTCTGAGGGATCTCATATAATCCCTCCTGGGTTCTTGTTTGGAAAGAAATTCACTATGACCCAAGCTGTCTTTTGGCAAAGTTTCAAAGTTTATTATTGTGCTGTCTTAGTAGCAGGCAGGAGAAATAGGGGGACCTGCAAAGGGCAAGGATCTAAGGCAGAGTTATAAAGTTTTATGCTCTGTAGTGGGCAGGAAAAGGTTAAGGGAAACTGCAAAGAGCTGAGGCTTGACTGACAGTTTTATAGCCATAAATTTGTCAGTTAAAGGCTAATTATGCTAACTAGGTGGGCAAAGGTGGAGTTAAGGAGGAGTTTGGGAGGAGTTTAGGAGTGGTCAGTGCTTAAAGGGACATGCACTTTTTATATCAACTCTGCATGCGAATTTTCCATAATTCACTGGTAAATCCCCCTACGAGGGGCTGTCCAGAGGTATGGTTTGGAGCTTGAAATGTCACTAGGTTACTTCTGGTCAAGGATGAATGAGGTATGCCCTATATGGCATTTGGGAGGCTAGGCTTGATCGTTTCCAAGTCTGGGAACTAGACTAATTAGGGATTCAGAAGGTATCTCCATTGAAATGGAGTTATCTCCCTGATAATGTTGCTCAAGGCTTTTGGGTGCAGCTGACCACTTAGAAAAAAGGGACTATGAATTTCTCTAAACTAAAGAGTTTGTTTATGAAATACTTGGGTGATGTATTCATAGGGATGGCTATTGTTGCTTGGTAGACTGCTAGCTCAGGGGAAAAGACTTTTAGGCTGGGAGAAGGGAAGAGCCATTAATGCCTTTGTGGCTGGGGGAAATATATATATAT
>JAQQSW010018739.1:0-11185 GCA_028646575.1 Pseudocheirus occidentalis | reverse complement strand
TCTATATCTATCTATTCTGTCCTTTCTTCCCATTCCACTCTTCTCTTGCAAGCCTTTAGTCCTATTCCTTCACAGCCCCAACACCCAATCTTGCTGAGAGACTAAAGAAGATGCCTTCCTTTCTCAGTACTCTTGTGCACTGAGTCAGGACCCTTGTATTATCTCTCCCAGAAAATGTACTGATTAACTTACAAAGGAATGAAAGATTTAATCCAGAGAATATTTGTTCACCTCTCTTTCCCTTCTCCTGATCTTTTAACGTCCACTTGAATCTTTAAACCCTCACATCCTTTTTGTTTCTTGATGAATCCTCTTTTATACCCTCAATGCCTTTTTTAAGACAGTAGACTATAAACATGAAAAAAAATTGATTTCATTATATTGTTCTTTCTTGAGAATTGTATTTATTTACCTTTCTCATGTTTCTTTGGTTTGGAATGTTGCTAGTGGAATATCTTGCTCACCAGTGTCTTCTGTTTGTTTTGTAGGAAGGCCTCAAATGTTTCTCCTTGGTTAAATATCAGTCATGTTTGGTGGATAATCAGGCTCATCTTTACAGGATGTGTTATTTGGGGCTTACACCTTGAGCTTCTCTGCTTTTGGAATGTCCTATTTTACTCTCCTCAATTTCTAATGATTACACAGGAATTCTAGGTATTCAAACTGCTATTTCCTCATGGCTAAAGGTCTTTATCCTGGATGCCTGAAAAATTTGCTGTTTGTCATAGAAATTAGGGATTAGAGACACTATATGTCTTGGAGTTTCAAGTGTAGATTTTTTTCCCCCCTTTGGTTATCAATCTGTGTATTCAGTTGATGAGTATTTTCTGATTTATAGTCAAAAGTACTGGGCAGGTAAAAAAAATTCATATGTAAAATATATGGTGTTTTTATTATATATACATATTTAAATAGTGTTATTCATATATGTGTATATATACACATACTTATACACGCATAGTCCTATACACATGCAAACACATTTGTTGTATTATTCTGGGAGACCTAGGACCCTTACATGGTCTCCCTTCATCCTGTCTTTAAGGTTAATTGCTTTGGTTTACATAGAGTTTATGCACTTTTAAAG
The DNA here is from genome assembly GCA_028646575.1 of Pseudocheirus occidentalis. Taxonomy (NCBI): domain Eukaryota; kingdom Metazoa; phylum Chordata; class Mammalia; order Diprotodontia; family Pseudocheiridae; genus Pseudocheirus; species Pseudocheirus occidentalis. The sequence goes on along the minus strand of JAQQSW010018739.1, from coordinate 10,098 downwards.
TAATTGCTATTTGCTTCTCTTCTGTCAAATTGTCTTCCATTTATGTATTTTGTGTTCCAAAGATTTCATTGAGTCCAAAGACTCATTGAGTCTTTATTTTGTTGGACAGATTCTCAACTATGTCTTCTAATTTCTGTACCCTGAATTTTCTCTTCTTTAATTCTGATTTCAGAGATCTGGTTTCCAATATATAATTTATTATAATTATAATACCATCTTGTAAGTTTTTCTCTTTTGGACTCTCCTGTAGTTTCTTGTGATTGTTCTCTGTGGATCTATAGAATTCTGTTTTCATTCAGGCTTTTTGGTGCGGTTGCCTTCATACTTTTTCAATATACTATGGTTTCTCTTTGAGGCATTTCGTATTTATAAGTCTCTCTGCATATTTTCTTGCTTGAGTAATAGGTTTATGCATAGGTTTAATTTTGGGTTTTTCCTCCCTTTCATCCTTTTTCTTGAATTCTCAGTAACTTGCCTCTGGTTTCACAGTTTATTCTTTTCTTTCACATTTATCTCATTTCATTCTCTTTTCACTGCTGCACAAATCCCCTTTAAGATGAATGCCTTCAACCCCTTCAAGTTGAGACCAGTATGGTTCCCTAATAAGAATAAATTTAGTAGGGAAAGGATTGACTCCACATGGGGATTATAGTCCTTTTACTCTCTGGCATGGTAGCACCTTTTCTTCTGAGCTGCTATGCCTTCCTTTTTCCATTCCTTTAGTTCCTCTGTCCTTGTCTCTCTGTGTTTCTCTGTTTCTGGGTCTCTCTGTCTCTCTTCCTCTCTATCTCCATTTCTGTCTCTCTGTCTCCTTCTGTCTCTGTCTATCTCTGCCTCTCTTCCTCTGTGTGTTTCTCTCTGCCTCTGTCTCCATTTCTGTCTCTCTCTGTGTCTCTGTCCCTCTTTCTCTCTCCCACTGGCAGGCAATCAGACTGAGTCACTACCAAGTGGGGATTACACAGGAATCCCTATAACTGAACCTTAAGTCACAAGCTTGAAATGGCTCGTATGCTGGATACACCTGTAGTGCAGGATTGTTCGGTATTCAGGTTGCTAAGTGAGTTCTAAGCCTTACAGTTGTCCAATGACATGTCATGAGAATATGCATTTTGTGGTGTTTTTATCTAATTCAGAAGTTCTTAACCTGATCCACAACTTTTTTCTTTATTTTAAATTTTTAATTTAAATACAAAATAAGAGAAAAATACATTGCCATGCACACAGGAGAACATAAGAGAGGATTCAATATATAGCAATAAATTTCCATTTGAAGGAAACTTAACATAACGAATACTAGACATTATTTTCAAAGCTGCCTGATTCTTCTTGGCTTCCTTGTTGATTATCTTTTGTACTCTTCTGGGTGCTTTTACTTCATTACCTCTCTCCCCCACCAAGAAGGCTACCCTCAAGTGGGAGATATAGAAATATGTGTGTATATACACACACACACGTGTGTGTGTGTATATATACTTATTACATACAATCTACATACATATACATAGATATCTATAAACATACACATATAGACACATATACTCAGAGACCATATTATGCCTATTTCCACTTGTCATCTGTTTCTGTGAAAGTGGATAGCATCCTCCTTCATAAGTTCAAGTCTTTCTATATTTTTCTAAATCTACCAGCTCATCATTTCCTACACCACAATGATATTCTGACCCAATCACATTCTATCTGGGAGACTGTTTATGAAAGTTCTCCCCCTGATTTTCTGCATTCCTTCTATTCTTGGCTACGTAGGTTTTATTTATACAGGAAAATTTTCATTTATCTATTGAATTATCCATTTTACAGTTCAACACTGCTCTTGCCTTATAATATCGTTTAAAGTCTGATGCTACTGAATCTAGTTCCTTCACATCTTTTCTCCCTGGTTTCCTTGAAGTTCCTGACCTTGTGCTCTTCCAAATGAACTCTGTTATTATTTTTCTGACTCAGTAAGATAATTTTTAAGCAATTTAATTTGGATGGCATTATATAAATAGATGAGTTAAGTTCTGCAAAATTTTACAAAGCATTTTGATGACTGTATTTCAATATAATTAATTACCTTTATAATCTGGTATGTTTTATATTATGCATTTACAAACATTTCTCTGTGGTCAATAGACTTTTCTAGACTGTTAAAGGGGATATAAGACACAAAAAGGTTAAGAACCCAAGATCTAGTGAATAATTTGTTGAGTTTTTAAAATATTTTTTTTTGGTTGGAGAAATTTTTGGAAAATAACTACTTCGCCTTCTTGGTGACCATTTCTTCCTTGCCACTATTTCTCATATAATTATTTTTTTATAAATTTATTTTACTTTTAATTTATGGAATAAAACAAGCATTTCCATAACATCATATAATAAAAAAGGTGATTGTATGTGAAATTGCAATTCTGTCATGTACAATTCACTATTCATATAATTCTTGAGTAAAGGATAAAGAGAGATGAACTCAGTAGTTAATATAATCAGATGAATTTGGAATGGGTTGAATGCTTGGATTCAAAGTGGTTCACTACCAGCTTCATAGTGCTTGGACCTGTGCTGTTTAACATGTGTGTCAATGACAAGTTCATCAAATTTGCAAACAAACCAAAGCTGGAAAAGATAATTGAAATGGTGGATGTCAAGGTCAAGATCTACAGAGATCTTGACCAGGTAGAGCACTGAGCTGTATCTAAGAAGATAGAATTCAACAGAGATAAATGTAAAGTCTTCACCTGGGCCCAAAAATACAACTTCAAAAGTTTAGGATGGAGGAGACATGGCTAAACAGCAAATTGTTTGAAAAAGATCTATGGTTTTTAGTGGACCAAAAGTCTAGTATAAGTTAGCAATCTGTGGCAGCCACAAAAAGCTGCTGAGAGCTTGGGGTACATTAAGAGATGCTTGCTTAGATGTTACATGAGAAGCTATTAGATGGTTAGCCATGGTGATTTCACCCCTTACCCCATTGATTACCTTTCCTTTTTTTTTGACTCTGTGGCTTTCTCAACCTTGGTAACAATGTCTTGGGGGTCTCTTTTTCTCCCATCTGCCTCCCAAATGAGATCGTATTTCAAGCAACTTATCTTCATGATGGTATTTATAGTGTTGTTGTTTTTTTAATTTTTGGAGGGCAATTGGGGTTAAGTGACTTGCCCAAGGTCACACGGCTAGTTTTTGGGGGGGGGGTAGAGTGTCTGAGGCTGGATTTGAACTCAGGTCCTTATGACTCCAAGGCCGGTGCTCTATTGACTGCGCCACCTAGCTGCCCCCAAATGATTTATTTTTTTGTCCTTCTTCTTGCTACTCAAGAGACTTCCTGTATCACTGCCAAAACTCCCCAGTAACTTGGAGGAAGACAAGTTCTCTTAATGATGCCCTTCTCTCTACTTACAAGTCATTAAGCACCTCATCACTTCTTGCCTAGATGATCACAATAGCCTCCTGATTGGTCTCACGAACTCAAGTCTCTTCTCACTCAAATTCTTCCTCTTCACAGCTGTTAGGTGTAGATCTAGCCATGTCACTCCATATTGAATTAACACCAGGGGCTTCTTATTACCTGTAGGATCAAATGTAAATTCCACTATTTGACTTTTAAAGTCTTTCACAATCAGGCCCCAGTCTGTCTTTCCATCCTTCTTATATATATATATATATAAAATTTCCTTTCTTATACTCTGTGGTTCAGTCAAATTTGGTCATTTCAGACTTTTCAATACCACATTTGGGATTTTCTTGGCAAAGATAGTAGAGTGACTTTTACCATTTCCTTCTCCAGCTCATTTTACAGATGAGGAAACTGAGACACAAACAGAGTTAAGTGGCTTACCTAGGGTGGCACAGCTAGTAAATGTCTGAGGCCAGATTTGAACTCAGGAAGGTGACTCTTCCTGACTCCAGGTCTGGCGCTCTATCCACTGCCGGTAATTGAACCTACATGAGGTGAGAACAGAGTAAAGAGAAAACAGTCATTAAAGCAGGAGATGTTTTCTTTGTAAATATTTCTTGCATGAGCCAGAAAAGTTAATAATCCAGTTGTTACTTATGGTTAATGGTCACTGTGCTTGTTAATGGTTGAGAACCAAATAAGACAACTTAATTGAAGAAACTGACCATTATCTATATTAATTAATATATGATTGGTTTAGAGAAAATGATTGGTGCCTTAAACTATGGCCAATAGCTTTTATCATAAGTACTTTTTAAAGAAAATGTCATAATATACATAAAATGACTTAAACTAAGTCCCTAATTTGGAGTTAAATAATTCATAAGTGTATAACAATTCAGAAAATATTCTTGCTTCATTTAGTGGTGAACTTATTTCAAGTTCAACTATTCAATGATCTCACCATCATTTTATAAAAAAAAATATAATGGCTCTTTAAAATGTTGAATAAATTTGTGGTAACTATATGTAGTAAATTTTTTTAAACTTAGTTTCTGTTGATTCTGTCTGCTTTTTAAAAGTTATTTGTAAATTCATATGAAGGTTATATTTCAAACTGAGGTTATATAAAATGGGTTCTTTTAAGCAGTTTTACATAGAGGGGTAATATATTATTTTAAAAGAATTATGGATTTATATATATATATATACATGCATGAAATAAGTAATAACCCTCTCTGGTAAGAGAAATTGTTTCCAGTGAATAGATTCTAATACATGCAGATTTGGTATTCAACAAACTACATTAAATCATGAAGTTTATGAACTAGTCAAATCAAGACATTTGTCATTGTTCTCTAGGCTGAAATAAACAGAAAATACATAAAATATTTAAGCTTCTTTTCTTTTCCTACTAAGAAACAATATTTACTTGTTCCAGAAGCATTCTTCTTGATAACCAGACTCTATCTAGGCAGCTGGTGGGCACAAATGCTCACTTGTTTGGAATACCTTTTAAAGTCTAATACTCTCATGTTTTCAAAATCAACCTTAAGGACCCTTTTCCCTGAGGAAATGTGAGGAAGAGTCAGAGAATTAGATTTCCATACTACCCATCCGCTCCTACTGCCCATCCCTTTTCCTTTCCACTTCCTGTCCTTCCCTTCCCTCTGTAAGTAGGAATAATATATTTATATTTCTAGAATTCTAAGGCAACATCCCTCAGTAAGGATGTTGTCTAGCTAACGAAGAGCTCACCAGCCTAGCCCCCAGCCTGTGCAAACTGTTGCTGAGGTCATTCTTTTGTGATACGAATGACAGCTGCAAGCCCAGACATCGCTGTTGCTGGGGTTCTGATCAGAATCTCTTTCCCATTCTCTCTTAGTCTCATGTAGACTCTTTTCAAAGTTCTCTCCTCTTCACCAGAATAGTCCAAGGACTGCTGTTATCACTGGGCTTCACCACTCTCACCCCCATGTCCCTGAGCACTTTGTGTCATTTGGGGGGGGGGGTGACTGCAGGGTGGGGAAGGACTGGACTTGTGATTTTATCGGCATAAAGATCTCCCTGTGAGAAAACTCTCATGACCAATGAAGATTGACATCTTCCCTGTAACTTAAAGTCAGGGAGAAAGTGGTTTGCCCAAGGTTACACAGTAACGAAGCAAAGGCAAGACTTGAACCTGAGTTTTCCTAAATCTAAGATCTAGTTCTCTATTCACTGTATCTCTTTATTAGAATTCTATGGAAATAATAATAATTGAAAAAAGCTTAAAAAACACTATGGAAGTGTATTCTATCCCCATCCCACCTCTTACTTCATGATAATCATGTCTCTCTTGAGGGAGGGAATAAGCTCCTACTCTGTGCCAGGCACCATGCTAAGTGTTTTTTTATAAATATTATCATCTGATTCTCATAATGACCCTGAGAAGTAGGTGATTAATTATCCACTTTTTCCAGTTGAAAAAATTAAGATGAACCGAAGTTAAGTGACCTGCCAGGCTTATGTAACTAGTAAGTTTCTGAGGTAGGATTTGAACTCAGATCTTCCTGACTCCAGGTCCAGTCCTCTAACTGCTATATCACCAACTGCTTCATTTAGTGCTTTGCTTTCTGTTTTTAAAAATAATTTGTTCTGCTTATAGCAAGTATGCCAAGATATGATCTAGGAAGTTCACTCTCTTCCCTCTTCTCTCTCCTTGATAAGGAATGAAATCTGTCCAACACAGAGCAGAAAATCTTCATTGCCCCATGGATGAGGTCTTTATTCTGGAATTAACTTAAGTCTCCTGGTACATGGGCTCTTTTTTTTTTTAACTTTCAAATTTGTCTTTTCAAACTCTATTTAAATATATAATCTCCACCACAAGGATCCTCTGGTAGCGGCCAAAGTGATAAAACAATTCTTTAGCCACAAAATCAGCTTAATGGAGTGAATAAACTTCATTTTGCCCCCTTTCCCTTCCCAAATAAGGGAGTCTCATGCTATGTTGTTTGCAAAAACAAAGCAGTAAATAATACTTCCACGTCTATTTTAGCAGTAACAAAAGCAGATTGGACAGCTGCGGTTTGAAGGATTCAACTAGAGAGATATGTAATTCCTGGAAGTCAACACATTGTTCCCTGTTTTGTTCTAAGGAGCTACTCGGACTTTTCTCATTATAAAGCACTGGGTGGAGTCCAAGAAAGACTGGCAATCACCAGGAAAGGCAATGTGCCAGGACCAAGGAAGAGCTGAGCATAGCTACGCAGGAAAGAGGAGGGGGCAGAAGCAGGAGTAACCAATAAATAAGCCAACTTGCGGAGACTTGCATACTTAACATTACTGGAGCAGTCTGTTAAGACCTTTCCTCCTGCACTAGCTAGATGGCACAATGGATGGAACACTAGACCTGGAGTCCAAATCCTGAGTTAAAATCTGGATTTAGACACTTACTAGCTGTGTGAACTTGGACAAGTCTCTTAACCTTAGTTTCCTCAATTGTAAAATGGGGATAATAGTACCTGTCTCCCAGGGGTTTTGCAAAGATTGAACGAGATAGGATCTGTAAAGACTTTAGTGCAGTGATTGGCACATTGTAAATGTTTAATAAATATTTATTTCCTTCCTTCCATCTATTCACTGGATGGTTCAGATACAGCCATAGTGAGCACTTCTCCCATGAAAAGCTGTTCTCACTGTAGTTGATAATCAGAGCAGAGAAAGCTGCCAAACTTCCATAGGTCCCAACCTTTAAATTATCTCTAAAACCAACGGCTCATCTTGTGATGTAACCACTGAGTCTTCCCTTCCAGACAGATTTCTCCAATAGGGTCCCACCAGACAGTCTGTCAAGGAAGATGGTGAGATTTTTACCGTAGGCCATTCTCTAGTAACTTCAAGAATTTCTGGTGGAAGGAACCAAGATGGTGGAGAAAAGGCAGGGACTTGTCTAAGCTCTCCCCAAAGCCTCTCCAAACAACTTTAATGTCCAAAAACAAATTCTGGAGTGGCAGAGCACATAAGAGGATGGGGCGAAACAGTTTTCCATCCCAAGACAATTTAGAAGGCTGGCAGGAAAGGTCTGTTGCTCCAGGGTGGGAGAGGAGCACAGTCAAGTGCAGACCCTGTCCCAGCAAAGCAGCAGTAGGCCTTGGGAGTGATTGAATCAGTGGCAACAGTGGCCTTTCCAGAACTCTCATACCACAAATAGTAAGGGAGTCAGAAGAGGACTGTGGGTGCCGTTGCTGGCACCAGGGGCAGAACTCTGTTGCATTGTCCATGCTTGGATCTGGGTTGCAGTCTTGGATCTTAGTATCAGGGAGAGGTGGAGCACTAGCACACCTGGCTGCAGGGGAGCTGAGACTCTATTTATAATTCCAAGGCAGAAAAGAGTTCTTGTGGTCACTCAAAGACCAGAGCACAGGTCAGGAGAGCAGTAAATACAGCTTTCCCTAAATCACACTGTGTTGGAAGAACCAAAAACTTACAGGGCCCCAGAATTCTCTCTGAAAACACATGCACAAAAACCTTAAAGTTTGGGACAGTGCCCCCTACATTCCAGAAGTAGAATCCCACTTTAGTGTAATTAAAAGTCAAGAAAAATGAGCAAACAGCAGAAAAATATCCTCATTATAAAAAGTTACAATGGTGACAGAGAAGCTCAAAACACAAGCTCAGAAGAAAACAAGAAAGTCAAAACCTCTACATTCGAAATCTCAAAGAAAAATGTGAATTTGTTTCAGGTATGGAAGAGCTCAAAAAGGATTTTAAAAACCAAGTAGGAGGGATAGAGTCAAATTAGAAAAAGAAATGAGAATGATGCAAGAAAACCATGAAAAAAGAGTCAACAGCTTGGTAAAGGAGGCACAAAAATATTGAAGAAAATAACACTTGATAGAACAGAATTAGCCAAATGGTATGAGACACACAAATCCAATGAAGAGAAGAGTGACTTGAAAAGCAAAACTGGCCAAACGGAAAAGGAAGTACAAAAGTAACTCAAGAAAATAATTCCTTAAAGAACAGAATTGAAGGGGCAGATAGGTGGCACATTGAATAGTGCACCAGCCCTGGAATCAGGAGGACCTGAGTTCGAAACCAGCCTTAGACACTTAACACTCACTAGCCGTGTGACCTTGGGCAAGTCACTTAACTCCCATTACCCTGCCTTCTCCCCCAAAAGAAAAGAAAAAATCAGATGGAAGCCAATGATTTAATGAGAGATCAAGAAACAATGAAACAAAATGAAAAGAATGAAAAAAAACAGAAGAAAATGTGAAATACCTATAGGAAAAACAACTGACCTGGAAAATAGATTAAGGAGAGATAATTTAAGAATTATTGAACTACCAAGAATTTCTCTTGTAGTTAGGATACAATATGTATCCTTTGGGTCAAAGCCCACATTGGTGGCAATGCCAGCGACCAACACTCCAAATGTACTTCCTAAGACTAAACCCCTGATATAGGCAGATCCAGTTCTCTCTCACCTTCTTGGTCATCTTCTCCTCTTTGACCTTGACTGAGATCAACATGCCACTCAAGCAGCTCCCACTCAGAACCATGGCTGCCATTTGTCACCTACCTCGTGCTGCAGGAGACTATACGGGAGTGTGTCATCACTGACCACTGAACTGTACTACTGGGGGTGTAGGGAGGAGGAGGACTGGCTATTGCTATGAGTACTACTGCCCTAGGTGACCCTGTTTTTTCCTGCTTACCTTCCTCTGGACAAAGCTTTTTAAAATGTAAGGTTTTTGAGGCAGTGATTATCTGCCTTTCATATTTTTATCCCCATTGCTTATCACAATGTCTTATGTTATTAGATAAATACACTTAATACAAAAATGATAAATAACTCAATAAATTCTTCTTGAATTAACAATATAGGTTCTACTTTATTTTTGTAAGCATTGTTTATTTGTTGGATATATATTTATCCATATGTGTATATACACATACATATACATACATGTATGTATGTATATGTATGTGTGTGTGTCCTATATGCATTTTTGGTAGGTAAATTCCCAAATATTTCATGCACTTTCCCCCTTAAACATATTTATTTTGTAGTAAAAAAAAAAGATATTAGGTTCTTTTCTGAAATTATGAGTTGGCAATTTGAAATTTTTATCACGTCACTTTATAAGTTACAGTAATATTTCATGCATCTTTAAGTTATTTTAAAAGCTTTTTCTCTTTTTATTTTTTCCTTTTTTTAGTAATATACAAAAATGATTGTGATATTTGTATATTTATTTTGTATCCTACTACTTTATGTTAAGCTATTAATCATTGTGAAGAGGAGCCCAAAGAGGGTTAGGGCTGCCCAAGACCCCAAAATACCAACACACTGGGTCCTGCGGAAAGAATTCCACTCAAGTCTTCTCAGCCAAGGAAAAAGTAAAGTTTATTGAAAGTTCAAGTTCTCCACGTGGGGTGCTAGGCCATTTAAAGGTGCTCTCACAGAGCAAGTCTATACTAAGCTATTCCACAGCGCTCTCACACATGTGGAGGGAAGATGGGGGTTCTATATACAATAAGGTTGTGGGAGGAATCTAGGGGTGGTCCAGAGGAGGAGATTGGGGAGGGTCTTCAGGAGGAGTCAGATGAGGTCAGACTCCAGTAATGAGTGGTTCAGGGTGGGAAGTTGCTGGAGGCTACCTGGAGACCATAGACAATGGTGGGCCAGGCCAATTCAAGGGTGGGAAACTATTGGAACA
>JAQQSW010018738.1:0-11186 GCA_028646575.1 Pseudocheirus occidentalis | reverse complement strand
TGTGTGTGTGTATGTGTGTGTAGTCTTACACATATGTCCATATAGGAGGCTATATATGCATATGAATACATATCTGAGCATGAGTTTATATGTGTATATAGAGGGTATAGGATGAATTGAATACAAAGGGATGATACTTTAAAAGGCGAAATTCTGAGGTAGGAGAGGACTACAATGAGAGGAGACAGGGAGAGAAAAAATGGGGTTAAACATCCCATATAGAAGAGGCAAAGGATAACTTTTATAACTTTACTTTCAATTACTCTTATTGAATTTGGCATAGAGAAGAAACGGCATAAACTGTAAACTTGGCATCATGCCACACAGGAGAGTAAGGGGCAAGGGGATGACAGGGGGGTGATGAAGGGGAGGGTAAGGTCTGGGGGAGGGATGCTGGAAGCACACACTTTAAAAAAGGGACAGGGACAGAGTAGAGAACAGAACAACAGGAGGAGGGATAGGAAGGAGAGACAGATGATCACTGTCACAATATGTCCACTATGAAGTTGTCCTGTATAATCACACATCCACAGCCTGTATTGAATTGATTGTCCTTCCACTGGGAGTGGGGATAAGGGAGGAATCAAAAGAATCTAGAATTTAAAGTTATGTAAGACCTGCAACTAGGAATTAAGATATATAGGGGCCAGGAAAGGGAGACCCTCCCTGCCCTACCAGAAAGTAAGAGAGTAGAACAGAAGAGGGGCTTAACAGAGGGATTGATGTTTTAGGGTTGGGGCAGGGAGAAGATGGGGAGAAAATTTGTAATTCAAAAATGTCATGAAAATGTGTGATGTAAACAAGAAAACAAATAAAAAAAGAGAAAATACATAGGCTATCCATCCCTCAGTCACAAGTAAATCACAATTTTCTCAGTCAGTACACAGTATCCAAGTAAAGTCTTCTTTAAGTCTTACTGAGGGTAAGCTCTCAGATTTCCTGGATCCCATTCCATGGTCCCAGCTCCTACCTGGATTCACCAAACTGTCACCTGGGTTCAAAGTCAGACAGCTCACTGTTCGTTGTCCAGGTCTCTGTGCTGCTCCTGTTCCATGCTGAAGCTCACAATGTCCAGTCCACCTTAAATCCTTCACAGTCTTTATTCCAGGGAGGTCAAGGCTTAACAAAGCCACAAAGAGACAAAATACTGGCACCAAAGTCATGATTCTTCAGTCTTCTGCAGCTCTAGCTGGTCCTTGGAATTCCTCACTAGCTTGGCTGGCCCTTGGACTCAGACGCTCCTCAGCAGCTCTGACTGGCCCTTGGACTCAGCAGGAATTTCACCTAATTCCCAGAATCAAAATCACTAAATCTAGGTTCTGAAAAGAAAAATTATTATCTTTAGTTTTGGCCTCTCTTCCTCAGCCTCCAGAACCTGGCTCCAAGAAGATCTGAAATTCCAGCTAGGGATTCTCTTTACCTATTAGCTCCTCCCTGTTCTGAACCTTCCTATTACATTAGCAACTTCCTGTTATGTCAGCAACAGGTGTTCATACCTTTTGTTTCTTAACAGGGGCTTGATCAAATTAATTTCAACTAGGTGCTAAGCACCTGTGAGCTTTGCCAGTACAAAGGGATCAAATTATATTACTATTACACACATGAAGTCTGCGAATGCATAGTGTATAGCAAATAAAAGTCTGAAAACTAAAACATTATTAAGCTTAATCTTACCTGTCAGATGGTAATGTGAGAGCACTGTACTATATACTATGTTGCTGTTAATCCCCTACCTTAGCCATTCTCTGAAAACCATGGTAAATGTGCCAAGATCTTAGTTCCTGATGTTGAAAAACAAAATTATTTGGACCTTAAACTCATTCATAACACTTCCTCCTTCACAGATGGTGAATGGTGTGGGAGATCATGAAAGTTACAACAACTTGAAATTATCCATCAGCTATATCTTCATGTGCTCTTTGACATATTTAAATATCTCAGAGTATGGGAGCATAGTAGAGCTTAGTTGACATTTAACATTGAGGGTGCAGTTGATGATGAGATCAGGAGCCCTAAAGCTTGGAAACTGAGTGGCACGATCTTGAGAGTTTTTTTTGTTATTATCATCTTCACTGCCCTGAACACCTTCCTGAGCCATTGCATCTATTTTTTCATTCATCAGCTACTCCATAAACGTGTATGCCTTGTGCCTTTCATTTTCTCATTGTTATACATAGCCAGCAATGAGCATGGTTACAGATAGGAAAGTAAAAATGAGATTACTAACAATAAGTTAAATGTGTAAATTCTGAGACTTGACAATACCAGCAAATGTTACCTGACTTCTCTAGGACTCAGTGTGCTGTCTGCATAACAAGGAAAATTAGAGCTCTAAAATATCTACTGGTGGAGTGGGTACGTGGTACAGTGAATAAAGTATTGACCCTGGAGTCAGGAGGACCTGTTTTCAAATTCAGTCTCAGACATTTAATACTTACTTGCCCTGTGAACTTGGGCAAGTCACTTAACTCCAACTGGCCTGCCCTACCCCCTCCAGAAAAAAAGGGAAAAACATCTCTACTGGCTCTAAGATTTTATGATCTCTTTTCCCAGACTATTTTTTATACTATAGACATTCTATTTCTGTCCTTTACTCCAATGGTTCTCAACCTTTCTAATGCCGTGACCCTTTAATACAGTTCTTCATGTTGTGGTGACCCCCCCATAAAATTTTTTTATTGCTACTTCATACTTGTAATTTTGCTACTGTTATGAAATGTAATGTAAATATCTGATACACAGGATGTATTTAAATTGAACATAACTCACAGGTTGAGAACTGCTACTCTACACAAACACCTCTGTTTTTCCCCTACACATGTGTTTTTGAATACACATATTCATACATGCATTTTAGGTTTTTAATGGTAAGAGGAAAGCAACACCAGATTATCTTTGGGCTACCTCCTCCCTTCCAAAAATAAAAGTTGAACTGTTTCAGGGATGATTCTTTCTTTCTTTCTTTCTTTCTTTCTTTCTTTCTTTCTTTCTTTCTTTCTTTCTTTCTTTCTTTCTTTTGCTTTTTGGAGGGCAATAGTGGTTAAGTGACTTGCCCAAAGTCACATGGCTAGTAAATGCATCAAGTGTCTGGGGCCAGATTTGAACTCAGGTCCTTCTGACTCCAGGGCTGGTGCTCTATTCACTGTGCCACCTAGCCATCCCTAATTAAGTCAATTTTCTTACAATGTGGCTTGGGAGACGCTAAGTAATTACACTCTGAGTATTCATGAGTGTTCAAATAATTTCAAAATATCTGGAACAACTATAGGTATTTTGTATTCTCATATTACTGCTAATAATCATAAGTGGTCTACTGAGAGATGAAGATAGTGGCATTGGAGTTTATTTCATAATCATCTTTGACACTTTCCTACCTCAAACACACAATATTCATGACCAATCAATCACCATTTTTTCTCATTCTATTTCCTCAATGTCTATCACATCAATTCCTTGATCACCATTTATACAGTCAAAAATAATCCAAACCCTCATCAGTTCTTATCTTTACCTCTGCAACAGCCTACTAATTTTTCTTTGCCTATGATTTCTGTCTCCTCTAATCCATTTACTTCACAATTGCCAAAGAAGCTTCAGGGCATCCCACTTGCCTCTAAGAAAAATGCAAATTCCTTTGTTATTTAAAACATCCAATATTTTCAGAATATTTTCATGTTATACCTCCTCAGTCCTATGTTCTGATCAAAGTAGAATATTTGCCACCTTTTGGCTATGTTGTGCTTATATAGAATGTCTCCCTTGCTTGGATTCTTTCCATATTCACCATTGCTTAGGATCCCTAATTTTCCTCAAGACAGAGACCAAATATTTCAGTGTGTCTTATGTCTTTCCCAGTTCCTCCAGTTAGTACTACATATTCACCCAACCCCCAAATGGGTATTTAATTTTTCTATATTTTGTTTATATTTATATGTGAACATAATTATACACATACATATATATAGGTACATACACATATATGTATATTTGTGTTTATTGACTTGTCTTTTATACTTCCAAGACCAAAAACATGTAAGTTCCTTGAAGAAAAGATATATTTTTATTTTATTTTTGTTTTCCTGATACCACAAAGAGAATAGGTATTTAATATTTTTGGTTGAATGAATTAATAAATCTCAGTAATTGTATGGAAATTACTCTTCTAAGGGAAATATACTTTAGGGCAAGACAAGCCAGTATTTCTGACTTTCTAGTCAATAGCTGACTGAAAGGTCAATCTGTGTGAATCTTGCCAATTATACTTATGAAAAGAAAACAATTAAAATCACCATTATCTACCTACTTCAATACTAAAATTGTTGGAAATATCAGCCACTTTATTTTATAATGAGAGAATAAAGTCTTTGCCAGTCAATCATCATGTGCATTGTATTCACATTCTGACATGGTGTGAGCCACGTAAGCATCTACATAAAAAACTGAAAATTAATTACCATAGACATGTCCAATATATCTTCCCATAATTTTTTGCCCCAGAAGTGTTTGCCATGAATTTCCAAATTTTGATTTTTTTCTACATGGGCATCCATGGATAACACACTAGTTACCACCCATGAATCAGTAAATATATGACACTATCCTTCTTGTTATGTTTTGATAGCTTGATGTGCTTCCATAAGTTCAGTATATTGACTATTTCCACCTGTCTCAATACTTTCCAAAGTCTGCTTAATACAGGAGTTATAGGCTATTGATTTCCAATGTCTTTTATGACCCAAATATTTTGCTGTCTCATCAGTAAACTATGCATGGTTCTTCTCCAGTTAATTCATCATATCCATCATTCCATTTTAATAAGGACCGTACCAACTGTTTATTTGGTTGAGGAGATATTTCATTTCCCTAAATGTCTATGTGTTCTATAGATTCATGTAGAGCAGAAACTTCACTTTTTTCTGTTTAAACTCTATTTTGAATATATTATTTCCATTTAATTATGCTGGCTGCTTCTTCATGTCTAAATCTGTGAGAAGCTGGGGTACTCATTAACCAGGTGATAATTAGGATTCCAGACCTTAATATCATCACTTTGTGGCCCACAATTATTTGTTCAGTCTTGACCAAAGCTCGATATACAGTTAACAACTTCTTTTCAAAAGGTGTATGTTCAATTCAAGATGCTACCCAGGTTCTCTTTTTGATTATGTCTTTCAGGTAGTCCAGTGATTCTGATACTGTCTCTCCTAGATCTGTTTTCCAATGTTGGTTGTTTTCCCATGAGATATTTTAGTTTTTCTTCCATTTGGCTACAGAATTTTAAATGTGTTTGACTGATTCATGATACCTCACAGAGTCATTAGCTTCCACTTTTCTAAATCTGCTTTTAAGGTGTTATTTTCTCCAGGTAACATTTGTACTTTCTTTTCCTTTTGGTCAATTTTACTTTTTAAGCAATTTTCCAAGCATTTGACTCTTTTCATAATTCTTGGATTACTCTCATTTACCCCCATTTTTCTTCTACCTCTTTTGTATTATTTTTAAATTCCTTTTTGAGTTCTTCCATGAGTTCCTTCTGGGATTGAAACCACTTTCCAGTTTTCTTGGTATTTTGCCCATAGATGTTTTGACATTGTTGTCCTCTTCTGAGTGTGTGTTTTGGTCTTCCCTGTTACCATATGTAATGGTAATGGAATTTAAAGATCTCTCTGTATTGACTTGCTTTTCAGGTTGAGGGTTTAAAGCCAGAGCCTGTGAATCCCACTTGTGGGATGGACTTGTTCACGTGAACAGAGAGAGCTGAACTGGGAGGAGCTGGTTCCATGAATTTAGAGAGGGGCCCAAGCAGAGAGAAGCTCAAGCAGAGAGAAGGCACAAGTAGAGGAGGCCAGAATTACTTTTAGGGTGGAGTATCATGGAGGCAAAGAGAGAGGAGAATTGCCAGGGTCTAGAGTTGCTGGGAGAAAGACTGCTGAGGGCCAGTTGGAGCTGCTCAGGGCTTTTGAGAACTGTCACCTGGAGATGCTGAGAACTGAGGAGGCATGGCTACAATGTAAATATTTTGTCTGTCTGTTTTTATGTTGTTTTGCCAGATTCATCTGTTGGTCAAGGACAGTGCTGCTGTTGTAGAGGTCCTGGAACCCAGCTGTTGGTTCAGAAGCCCTGAAGGAGGATTTTCTTGTTGAATGTTTACATAAATCCTGGAAGAGGGTATTGTGATGTTTTCAGGGGTTATGGAACTGTTCTGCAGGCAGAGTGAATTAATGAGTACACTGGTAATGTATATTGTGACTTTGTTAAGCTGTATCTCACCAGGAACAGAAATTGCTGAGAACTTGCCTCCTGTCAAGATGAAGAAAGGACATTTCCTTGGGCATTACATGCTGTGATGATATCTTAACATTGTTGTAGCTTAAGGGTGGATGTCTTTTTGTGCTCCCCTGCCCCTTTTGAGGAAGTGCTTGGCCTTAATGGATGGTATTGTGATTCAGGGGTGGGAAACTTTTGACTTCCTTTTGTGCTCTGTGACTGACCAAATGAATGTACTTTGTTTATGATTGGAAACTAATCTCACTGTGAGAAGAGAGAATTTGGAAGATGGCAGCATAGAAGCAGGAGAACTCTGCAGCTCCCACCATAACTACCTCAAATACCTATAAAATATAACTCTAAACAAATTTTAGAGCTCCAGAATTCACAAAGTGACAGAGAAACACATCTCCTGCTGAAGGCAGCCTGGCAGGCATAATGCGAAGGACTCATCACAGAATGCTGGGAGTCAATGTAAACTAAAAATAAACAACAGTTAGTTAAAAAAAGGAAACAAAAAGAGAAGGGAGATTTGACTGAGTAAATAAATGTATTGTCCAGGGGTGGAATAATGCTTGGATTGAATTGAGGACTTACTTGCTAAATGACTGAGTTACACTGTATTTTGATTTTCTCTGTTCTGTGAATGTTTTGCCTTAATCTGTCCCTGAATAAATGGAGTTTGTTATACTGGTATTCCAAACCTTGGAAGTTGCTTTTACTTGGCATTACACCATAATAACTTTCTGTTGTCAGATTATGTTTTGTTATTATTTTGCTCATCCTCTTGATTCTGTCTATCAGTCTCTGGAACTCTTCTTACACACACACACACACACACACACACACACACACACATATCAGCTTTCTGTCTCA
The DNA here is from genome assembly GCA_028646575.1 of Pseudocheirus occidentalis. Lineage (NCBI taxonomy): Eukaryota > Metazoa > Chordata > Mammalia > Diprotodontia > Pseudocheiridae > Pseudocheirus > Pseudocheirus occidentalis. Next base: position 4,043 of record JAQQSW010018738.1, on the reverse strand, counting down.
GCCAACTCCTTCCTTTTATGTCAGCAACAGGAGACAGAATTTACACCTTCTGTTTCTTTCAAGAGGTACTTAGCCATTAGTTACTAAGGGCTAAAATCTCCTGAAAATCTCCAAATTCTTGCTTTTGTCCCATATCGACCCCACTTTAATAAACCAGAGCAATTAAGAATTTTACTTTATCTCTAACAAATGAGCAGAAACAAATCTATCAATAAACAAACATTTATGGAGCACTTACTCCTCATGAGGAATTGTGATAAACTCTAGTACTGCAAAGATAAAATGGAGAAAGGGAAGGAAATATTACTGTACAACTGGATAGAAGTAGTAATTGCATCTCTGAGAAACAAACAGTAGAGACAAGCAAAAAATCTTTAAAAACCCAAAAATTTTAAGGAAAAGGCCCTAAATAAAACCCATGGTCTCAGATATTTTCCTGAATTGCTTCACTTTTCCAAGGACTAATCATTTATTTTAACACTATTACCTACTGTACAAGGTAGGGGAGGTTAAGTGGCCAGTGAATTGAGTACCTGGCATAGAATCAAGACACTTATTAACTGTGTGGCCCTGGACGAGTCACTTAATACTGTTGCCTCAATTTCCTCATATATAGAATGAGCTGGCAAAAGAAATGGCAAACTAACCCCAGAATCTTTGCCAAGAAAACCTGAAGAGATCATGAAAACTTGGACATAACTGTCCAATGATTAAATTACAACAACAGCAACAGCACAAAGTACTATGAGTGTATACATTTCTTCAGGCAGAAATAAGGCTAAGTGATGTTATCAATGTACCATTATGATTGCTGTTACTGCAATTTCTACTTATTTATAGTAATTGAAATACAACTTCAATTTAGGGAGGTTCCTTTCCTTAGATTTTATATGAAGCATTTTTAAAATTTCAATTCTTTTGCTTTCATGTTAATAGTTTTCTTTGAAACACAATATGAGACCTGGAAAAAATTTTAGCTTTAAAAGGTCAATGTCCACCACTATATCTGGGCCATCATCAGTTATATTGACTTATGTCTTGCTACTGGACTCTGATGACTGAAGAAGAGATTTAGGTGGATAACTCTGCACAGCTCTGCCTCACTTAAATCCATTTCGCTTGTAAATCAAGACCCTCTTCATGTCACTGGTCTTTCTTTATATATAAAGAGTCATTATCATGTAGTGAGTAGGGAGGTGACCCAAGAGATAGAAAGTACTAGGTCCAAATCACTTAACCTCTTTGTAGGTCAGATAGATCATTTCTAAAATTAGTGACTGAACTTGATGGTCCCTCCCAAATCTAAAGCTAGCATCCTATGAACTTGCTCATATTTTTTATAAAATACACAATGAATGATGACCTATTATATGTAAGATACTATTTCTGGCTCTAAGATATTATGCATTTTCAGCAAAGAATTGTGTCACATACCTCATAAAATTAGAGAATATTTGCTTGTAGGACTCTTAGAGATCATGTATTGTTTTGTTTTCTGGAGGAGGAATGAAACGTTTAACATTGATTTACTTACACAGGAACACACTACTATTTGCTGAAAGAGATGAGACCAGAACCCAGATGTCCTAGTACTCAGATAAATATTCTTAATGTGATTTTACATTATACCACCTTTTGATAAGCTATATAAATAAAGGCAAGTGCTCTCTCTATGATTTGGGAACATTCTAGGCAAGACATGCATGAGGACACAGTGCAGATGAGTAGCAGGTGACCTTAATTAAAATATTGTCATAAAGGTCAACTTTAGAACCAACCAGAATACCAAGTAAAATAATGATTCATATACTCTGGAATTCCAAGAGATTCTGTTGATTATTTTCCTCTTAAATCATTCTCTAAGTCTTATTGTATATTTAATACAATTAGATTGGTATTTAAATCTGTAGAACTATTAATTTGCCATTAAATGGGCATGTAGAATTATCAGTGATAAAAAATCATTGAAATTAATGTGCAAGTATATTCTTGACATTCATAATTACAAAATTGCTTAACAAATAAGCAAAATACCAACTTTATATCAATATATTGAATATGCTATCAAACACCCTCTCCACATAGATATTTTCTTCTCACTAGATTCATGACATTATTCTCTCCTTGTTTTTCTCCGACCTGTCTAAATATTTGTCTAAACTTTTTTCTCCTCTCAGTTTTCTTCTTATACACACACACATGTATTATATGTGCATATATGTATATACACAGTACATATATGCACACACATACACATATTTATACATATATACACATACACATACCTATACATATACACATACATGTGTGCATATATATGTGTATGTATATGTGTATATATGTATATGTGTGTGTGTGTGTATACAGAGAGAGAGAAAGAGAGAGAGGGACAGAGAGAGAGGGAGGGAGAAAGGGAGAGACAGAGACAGAGACAGAGACTGAGACAGAGGTGACTACATTACCTAAATGTGTTTAATCATAATAGCTTTGCTAAAGATGTCTAGATCTATTTAGCCAGCCCTAGTCTTTATCTTGAACACCAATATTAAGCTATCTACTGATTTGGGGTATGTGGTGTTGTCCTTGAATCCTAACACTCCAGGTGATGTCAAATATTTTAAATTCTACTTCATGACATCTTTCATATACATTGTCTTCTCATCATTCACATATCCGCTCCCCACCACACCCAGTACAACACCTCACCCGTTACTTAAATTGTTACAGCTACTTCATAATGGTTCTAGCAGTAGTGTCTGTCCCCACTCCACTCTGTCCCCTACTCAGTTGCCAAACTAATTTTCCCAACATACAGAGTCAATGCCATAGTAAATGAACTCAAGTGTGTTTTGAAAGGCTCAAGCATGTTGTATAGAAGCCTCTATTTGCCATTTGAAGGCCTTTACAATTTGTCCTCTTTCTGTCTTTCTACATTACATGTGACTCCTCTCCATGTTTTCAACAATTTTTTGTTAATATAACTATAACTATATACCATTTATTGACGTAACTATAAGTATACACCTTTTTCTTGGCTATCTGCCATAACTGAAATATTCTCTCTTATCATTACATTATCATTTTCCTGCATTCCTTCAAGTATCAGCTCAAATCACATCTTCTCCAGGAGGCTTTACCCAGTATCTGTTTCTCTCTGAAATTACATTCTATTTACATTGTATTTATTTTACACACATATCTCTTTTTACAATTATAAAAGTCATTTAGGAAGAGTTGTTAATTGACCATAGTAATCTCTCCTTTTAGAATGCGAGTTCTTTGATGGAAGTTTATTTTTCATTTGTTTTACTTTCTTCATATTCCCACCTCTTAATGCAGTACCTGGCTTAAAATAAGCATCTGATAAGATTAAATAAATGACTTCTTTATCTATATGTTATCTAAATGTCGGTTATTATTATAAAAGATGAACAGTAATAGACATTTGCCTAGAGCTAGAATTCAACAGACCTTTTCCCAGGCTTTTAGGTTTTATGAAGCAAACTAACTTCTCTGGGCCCTATATTCTTAAATCATAAAATGGAAATATTGCTCGCTACTTGTTTGTCTCATTTATCTTCATGGAGTCCCTTCCCCCTTTATTAACAATCAATTCTCCCACTCTCTTTGTTCTGCGTTATTTCCTAGTCATGAAGTCTTCTCACTTCAGGTTTTGTATCAGTGTCTTCAAATGAAAAATTCTTAGGGATAAAAGCAGAGGGACTCAGCTTTACAAAAACCTGAAATACACAATTTATGCTTATAAAACTTGGGAAATGATCATGGGTAGTGCTGAAGGATATTTTACTGTAAAAATTTTCAAGGATTTCTGGGAATGGGAAGATATTATAGTGCATTTAAATCTTTTCTTTCAAATCATCAAATCATTAGTTACCTCAAAGAAAGCCAGGCTGTGTAGGGAGGACGACAGAATAAGTTAAATCTCAGGTATTATGATGACTCTCAACTGAAGATCAATCAAGAATTAAAATGAAATATTCTAAAATTATGAGGAAGATTGGGGGGCGGAGCGAAGATGGCGG
>JAQQSW010018737.1:0-11186 GCA_028646575.1 Pseudocheirus occidentalis | reverse complement strand
TAGATATGTTTCACTTGGGTGTGCAAATTTGTTGCAAAAGTTTTGTTTTATTTCCCTTTGTTGTAGTTTAGGGTTTTTTTTGGGGGGGGGGGAGTCAGGGGATGGCAAACTTGTCAATTGAAAAAACAAGACTCAATAAATTTTTTAAATCTTTAAAAAAGAGAAACACTTCAGGGGAAAATATGGGTCATTCAATGAAATAGAGGACTTTCAAGCATTCTTGAAGAAAAAACCAGAGCTGAACAGAAAATCTGACTTTCAAATACAAGAAGCAAGAGAAGCATGAGAAGGTAAACGGAAAAAAATCATAATGGACTTATTCAAGTTGAACTATTTACATTCCTACATGGAAATATGATTATTCTAACTCATGACTTTTCTCAGTATGAGGATAGTTGAAGGTTGTATGTGTATATGTGAAGGGTGTGTGTGTATAAATGCATATATGTGTGTATATGTGTGTACATGTATACATAGACTGAAGGCGCAGGATCAGCTGAATAGGAAAGGATGATATCGAGGTGAGAGACGGTTATAATGAGAGAAGGAGAAAAGGAGAGATAACAGGGTAAATTATCTCACATAAACGAGGCAAGAAGAGACTGTTACAATGGAGGGGAAAGAGCAGGAAGGTCAAAGGGAATGGGTCAACCGTACTCTCACTGAATTTGGCCTAAGGAGGGAATATCATACACACTCATTTGGGTATCTTGCCCTACAGGAAAGTAGGGGGGGAAGGGGATAAGAGGGGAGATGACAGAAGGGAGGGCAGACTGGGGGAAAGGGGGGTTAGAAGCACATAAGTTTGAAAAGTGACAGGGTCAAGGTAGGGACTAGAATGGGTTGGGGGCAGGAGAAGATGGAGGGAAATGTGGTTAGTCTTTCACAATATAACTGTTATGGAACCGTTTTGCATAACTACAGATGTATAACTTATATTGAATTGCTTATCTTCCCAGTGGGGGTGGGTGAAGAGAGAAGAAGGGAAAGAATCTAGAAATAAAAGTTTTTTAAAACCAATGTTAAAAAAATTTTTTTATGGTTTTTTTTTTGCATGCAGCTGGGAAGTAAGATATGCAGGCACCAGGGTATAGAAATCCATATTTCACTACTAGAAAGTTAGAGGGGGTATTGGGGACGATATAGGAGAGAGCAGATTGGGGGAAGGGATATTCAGTAGGCTATCTTGGGGTGGGGGTAAGGGAAAAATGGGGAGAAAATCTGTAACTCAAAATCTTGTGGAAATGAATGCTGAAAACTAAAAATAAATTTAATAAAAATTAAAAACTAAAAAAATTTAAGAATAAGTCATATAGAAAAAAAAGATGAACACAATTAGACTTATCCAAATCGATGTGAACCAGAACAATTTATAGCATAATATCAACATTATTAAAAAACAATTTTGAAAGACTTGTGAACTTTGATCGATTCTTCCCACCTCCTGATAGTAATGAACTAATATGCAAAATAAAATATATTTTTTGGACATGGCCAGTATTGGAATTTATTTTGCTTGACTATGCTTATTTGCTACAAGTGGGTTTTTTTTGGGGGGGAGGATTCAAAAAAATCAGTGCTTGACAATTTAAAAATTAATTTTAAAGACAACTATTATTAGTATGTTGTACAATTATTATGCCAACAAAATTGAACATTTGCAAAAACTTAAAATACTCAGATTAACAGAATAAGACAACTCAATTTCAAGAAATAAAGTGAATAAACCACAGAGGAAAAGTAAAAATAAGCATATACTATGCGCTAAGTGCTAGGGATATAAATACAGCAAAGAAGCCAGTTTCTACACTCAAAGACCTTACTCTTAAGCGGGGAAGAAAACACTTGAGGAGGAGTTGGTGCGAATAGTGCCTGGAAACAGACCTACTATTCACCAGCATCTCAGAAACGGAATCTGAGGTGCAGGTGAAAGGTGGAAAAGCTCATAGCCAGAGGAAGCAAAAGCAGCATGGTGTGTGATAAGGAGGCTAGGAGGACTGGTTTCAGGCAAGATACAATAAGACCATCTATCACAGAGCCTGGGGAAGAGGGCAAAGTCCCAGGAAGAAGCGAGCATGATAGCCTAAGTGCAGAAAGCACAATCTGGAAAAGACTCAAGACAAAAATGGATTTACTTGTGAATTCTAAACAAACTGGGATGTATGAATAAAAAGGCATGTGACTGATGTGAGAAATGATGAAAAAGACAGATTGAGAGAAACCCAGGACTGCTAGAATGAAGTGATGCTGAATAAAGTGAACAGAAGGGAAGAGAACAATTCATGCATTGCGTACAGTTATGTAAAGGCAAACAACTGGGAAGGACTGAACTTTGCCCTCTGATAACAAAGACCAAGGATGACTTCACATGACTAATTATAAAGCATTTGTTCCACCTCTTGCCCTGGAGGTGGATGGACTAGCACTAGAGGCAGAGAAGGAGACATATTCTCAAACACAGCCAGTGTGTGGGCTTAAACATCTTGCTTCACCATCCTTATTTGGGACAAAGAGATCCTTTGTTGAGACGGGAATTTATTAGGGAGCAGGGAAGAGTGATGTAGGAAAGAGAAGCAATGAAACATTTTAAAATACCACACAGAAGAGAGCAGAAGGAAATTCAGAAAGGGACATCATTTCTAGTGTATCAATTTAATATACCCCCTTTAAAAAAAACTATATAGAAGAAGTTAAGTTATTCACATTCAGAAAGGGATATGGAGAAATAGGATGGTTTTTTTTCTAGTGTATCAAATGTAATATACCTCTAAAAATCTACAGAGCAGAAGTTATCCACATTCAACCCTCATTTCTTCTTCTTTGTACATGGGAAAATTTACATTTTTATTTTGTTTAGTTCATAACACAGAAAAAAATAAAATGCAAAAGAAAATGTTTTATTATAGACGGGGTAACCAGAAGCTTAGTCTCTGGAGGAGGTTAAAAACCAAGCCAGGTTGGATGGATGAAAATATTCCTATCCTATCAAAATCTCATTTAGGATTTTTTAAATCACATTTGGTCATATTTCAGTAAAGCGGATTCTGAGCTGAATTCGGGTTTCTGAAAGGTAACATTTAACAATTCCAAAGAACTAAGCAGGCAGTGATGTGGGTAGAGCACCAGACCTGGAATCAAGAAGACCTGAGTTTAGATCTGACCTCAGACACTTATGAGCTGTATGACCCTGAAAGACTCACTTAAACTCTGCCTGCCTCAATCTTTCCATCTGTAAAATGGAGATAATGACAGCCGCTCCATCCCAGGGTTGTCATAAAGACAAAATGAAATAATATTTATGAAGCACATTAAAAACTTTAAAGAGAAGGCTGAGTATGGAAGGAGATCAGGGAACTTCCTCCCCTAACACCAAACCCAGAAAAGGAGGAAATCACATGGTAGTGGGAAGCAGGAAAAGACCACCAGTCAGCCAATAAGTTTTGATTAAGCTCATACTAGATGTCAGTCTCAATAGCAGTCCCTGTCCTCAAGAAGTCTAATGGGGGACAGTAATCCATAAATGGAAACTTAAGCAGCCAGGCAGGGAGGGAAGGGGGGTATGCTGAGCCCCTTTCTAAAATAGAGGTGCTAGGGCCCCTGGCTTTGCCCCCTAGTCGGAGGGTCCAAACAGATAAATAAAAGGGTACCGATGAGATGTGAGTACCAGACAGATTCAAAATCACAGGATAATGAAATCTCCCAATGATAAATTGCCTGGGGAAGAGAGGCATGACAAAGAAGTCCAAAGAAGTCAGAAAGCTGTGCAGCTGATGGGAAATGGGAAGAGGACTGTACTGAATTCCATTGTAAAAATTCTTGGATTTAGGGGTAGCTAGTTGGTGCAGTGAATAGAGCAGCTGCCGTGAAATCAGGAGGAGCTTAGTTCAAATTCGACCTCAGACACTTGGCACTTAACTAGTTGTGTGACCTTGGGCAAGTCATTTAACCCCAATTGCTTTGCCTTCCCCCCTCCAAAAAGACAAAAACAAACAAATGAAAAATTTCTTGGATTTAGCACTTTAGAGAGAAGAAGAACAATCATGGGAACATGAAGCCAGAGGAACAACAATGGACAGAGAAACCAAATGCGGAGAAGCAAAACATAGGGTTCTACACAGGGCCTTGGAGGCCGGGGATTAGTTAATATACATTGGAAGAAAGGAGAATTTGGCTGAGATGAATGTATTCTTTATCTTTGTTCTGGCCATCTTCATCAAAAAGAAGAATATCTTCACAAGAGGTTATACCCAGGAAAAAGCAGTTCCCATTCTGCAGTGCACTTCCTGGGACTATCTGTCCTTATTGTCACCTGGCCTTTTTCCCCATCATTTTCCTACTGCTGCACAATTAACTGCCATTTATCACCTCTTTCTCTGAAATTGCTCAAATCACTGGGGCCATCTCCAGTTGTCCTGATCTGTATCTTGCTACTGGACCCAGATGGCTCTGGAGGAAAAAGTGAGGCTGGTGACTGTAGACCCCTGCCTCACTTAAACCCAATTCAGTTGCAAGTCATGGTATCACCTTCCTGATGTCATGCTTCTCTTCGAAAACAGTCAGATCACCATTACTACTGTCCCCGGAACCAATGTGGTAACGGATTGTTGAATCGTTCCACTCACCATCATTGTGACTTGTAACAACCCAGACCATAATTCTTTCCCCCACCCCCCAAATGTGAGATATGCTGTTTCTGCTTTCTGAATGCTAGGAGGGAAGGCAGGCTGCCCTTTTGTGTCTGTATCCCAAGCACTTAGCGAAGTGCCGGACAGATTCAAGTGCTTATTGATGAGTTTCATTCCTCCCTCCCTTTATTCATTCCTTAAATTTTGTGTTGCTTTACAGTGAAATAAAACTGCTCCCATATTGCTTATTTGATTGCTCTCATGGTAAATCAAACCGATTTCACTGATGTATGGGGACACTTAGACACGACTTAAATATTCTGAGGTTCCATAGAAGGAGAAGTCCGGGGGCGGTGGGGGGGGGGGGGGTCCAGGGGCAGGCAAGAGGCAAAGGGTGATTAGAAGCCCGGGTCAGCTTAAGCACTTCAGCTGATGAGTTGGGCCTTGGGTTTCAGCAATGTCAAGTAAGGAATAAGAGAAGTTTATGCTTGCTAAGGGTATCTGCCCAGCATGGTAGAGATTCCCTATACTTTAAAAGTGATTCTTCAAGTGACAAACACAAGGAGCACTGACCATTGGGCTCAGAGGGCCCTCTCCTTCCCCACTAGAGACCAGCTCTGGACCTCCCAGCCAGCCTTGTTCTTATAGAAGGACAGCGGCCTGGACTGCTGTTGGGAAACTGCATTTTTGTTGTTTTTAATAAAACATTTGCTTCAAGTAACAAGTATTTTAAAGAATAAATCCTTCCTTCCCACTGCACTACTCCCCCAACACGGAACAATTTTTTAATCCCTCCATACACATCTACACAATCCAGCCAAACAAATCACTTTTTTTTAAACCACTCTAGGCTTCCAACCAAAACAAAGGCCCATCTTCTTAACAATTATATGCTTCAAGTGATGCTCTATGGCTCTAAGTTATGAAATATCAGAGTCCCTAAATAATTCAAGCTCAGGGTCATTCAAAGAGCCATGGAGAGATTCATGGTAGACAGGAGTAGGCCACAAAAGGTGTCAAAAATACCACCAGCAGGCAGCCACCATATGTGGCCCAGAACCCTCCTGAGTGTGAACCAAACCAGACTCAAATGTAGATCCTATCAGATTTTAATGTGTTACTTCAGTAAAGAGACAGGGACAGGGTAGAGAACAGAACAAGGTGGGGGGGGGGGGGAGGGATAGGAGAAGAGATAGATGATCACTATCACAATATGTCCACTTTGAAGATGTCCTGTATAATCACACATCCACAGCCTGTATTGAATTGCTTGTCCTTCCAGTGGGGGTGGGTGACAAGGGAGGAATCGAAAGAATCTAGAATTTAAAGTTCTGCAATACCTGCAACAGGGAATTAAGATATATGGGGGCTGGGAGAGGGAGACCCTCCCTGCCCTACCAGAAAGTAAGACAGCAGAGCAGGGGAGGGGCTTTACAGGGGGATTGCTGTTTTAGGGTTGGGGCAGGGGAAGGACAGGGAGAAAATTTGTAATTCAAAAATGTCATGAAAATGAATAATGTAAACAAGAAAACAAATTTTAAAAAATTCAAAAAAGATTTTAATGTGTTGGTGGATTAATTAAATTTATTGATTAAACTGAATATGTAAATGTGTATATATACATATACACATGTGTATATATGTGTATGTGTACTTTGTGTGTGATTTTCTAAGTCCACATGCAGCTTGCGGGCATCTACATATGTGGTTTAGTGGCCCACATTTCTATCTGAGTTTGACACCACTGACTGACAGTACCTAACAAAGAATTTATGCAAGAAAAACTAGCCCAGCCATGTTATCAGAGACGCATGGCTGACCATCCAGCAAAAGCAAAGGATGCCTTAGGGACATTCCTTATGTTCCATTGGTATTTACATAATATACACAAAATTTAAAAATCTCAGGGAGAACCCTTGGCACAATAAGAGACCCCCTGCAGAGGATTAACAGAAGAATATGGACAGAAGTCACTCAGGGTGAAAACACAGGGGTGGGCTATGATCTGAATCCTGGGAAAAAACGAGCACATGAGATCACAGATGTAAGTACTGAAGTAATACAAAGGCACCAGATGGCTTTTTTTTAACTCCATTTTATTTTATCTTCACCTCTAATTCTGTGCCTCCATACACCCCCACACTTAGAAAGCAAGAAAAACAAAACCCAGCACGAACATGAACAAACAAACCAAATTACCACACTGTTACTCAGTCATGTCTGACTCTTATTGTCCGTGGAGTTTTCTTGGCAAAGATAACAGAGTGGTTTGCCATTTCTTTCTCCAGTACATTAAGGGAAACAGAAGTTAAGTGATTTGCCCAGGGTCACACAGTTAGTATGTAGCTGAAGCTGGATTTGAACCAGGTCTTCCTGACTCCAGGCCCAATGTTTTTTCTACCCAATGAGCCACCTAACTGCCTCTAAATTTGCACATTAGGCACATCCAAAACAAAAACAACACCCCCCCCAAAAAAACATAAAGATGACAAAAACAAAAAACCCTCAATCTGCCCTCTGAGTTTACCATTCTCTACAGTATGTTTCATTATGAATCCTCTGAAATTTGGTTGGTCACTGTATTGATGAGAGCTGCGAAAGTGTCTTCAAAGTGTTTGGCATTAAAATTTGTTGCTATTTCCTGGTTGTGCTCATGTCCGTTCATGTCAGTTCATACATGTCTTTCCAAGTCTCTCTGAACATCCCCTTCGGTATTTCTTGCAGCCCAATAGTCCTCCGGCACATGTATGTACCATAACTCGTCCAGCACAGTCCCCCCCTCCACTTCCAGCTCTCGGCCACCACAAAAAGAGCTGCTATCAGTATTTTTGCGCAGAATAAGGCCTTTTCCTTTTCCTTGGATCTCACTGGGTTACACACCTAGTAATGGCATTGCTGGGTCAAAGGGGAGGCACAGTTTTATAGCCCCCTTTTTAAAAAACTGCTTTGAGGTAGAACTAACAGTATTGCTAATCTTACCCTGACAACTTCCAGCCTTGGGTCACTCCCACCATCTGCTGTCTCTGGTCCTACATGTGCTGCTGAAGAAAACTGGAGAAAATCATGAAACCCATGCCGGCTGGTCCACTACAAATTTATGTTACGTAACTTCAACTGGGCCCTACCTGCTTTGAGGTAATCCTTTTACGGCCCTAATTAACTCACCATACCATTTTTTTTCAAACTCTCTTCTCTCTAGATTTTTATCAGACCACTCTTTCCTGGTTCTTCTCCTACCTATCCTACTAATCCATCTCAGCCTCTTTTACTGAAGCTTTTTTTTTTCTTCCTTTTATACAAGAGTGGGGAAGCTGTGGCCTCGAGGCCATATGTGGCCCTCTAGGTCCTCAAGTGTGGCCCTTTGAATCCAAACTTCACAGAACAAATCCCGGATGTGCCCTCAAGTTCCCCACCCCTATATACTGTTTCACTTGGTGATCTTAACAACTCTCGTGGAATCAATTATAATATCTCTAGGCTACTCATTCTCAGGCCTGCTTATCCAGCTCTGATCTCTCTGCTGACCTCCAGACCAGCATCTCCAACCGCTTACTGGACTTCTTGAACTGGGGATCCTATAAAAATTTTTAACTCAACATGTTCCAAAGTGAACCCATTATCTTTCCCCCTAAACCTTTCCCCCTCCATATCCTCCCAGTCACTTAGGCTCACAACCTAGGTCTCATTCTCAATTCCTCACTCTCTTATCCCTCACATTCAATCTACAACCAAGATCTGTCAAATTTACCTTCACAACATCTCTCTCCTATGGTCCCTCCTCTCCTCTGACACTGGGGCTAGCCCTCAGGACCTCGTTCCTGCTGCTTGATCTTGGTGACACAAGTCACTCCCTCATTACGGTCTGGCCTTTACTCACTTGTCAAAATGCTCTTCCTAAACTGCAGAATGACTGAGCAAGTTGTGATATATGAACGCAATGAGATACTATTATGCTGTAAGAAATTATGAGCAAGTGGACTTCAGAAAAGCCTGAAAAGACTTACATGAAATGATGCTGAATAAAGTGAACAGAACCAGGAGGACACTGTGCATGGTAACAGTAACACTGTATGAAGATCAACTGTGACTGACTTAGCTTTTCTCAGCAATACAATGATCCAAGACAATTTCACAAGACTCGTGATGGAAAATGCTACCTACATCTAAATAAAGAACTGATGATGGCGTCGGAATGCAGACAGAAGCTGACTATTTTCACTTTTTTGGGGGGGGGGGAGCAGGTTTGTAGGTTTTTTCCGCTTTTGTTCTACTTCTTCTTTCACAACAAGATTAATGTGGAAATATGTTATCCATGATTGTACATATATAACCCTATATGAGACTGCTCGCTCCCCTCTAGGGGAAGAAAGAAGGGAAGGGAGAGTGGAAGAAAAATTTGTAACTCAAAATCTTTCAAAAAATGAATGTTGAAAATTGTCTTTACATAAAATTGGAAAAAATAAAATACTATGAAATTTTTTAAATGCTCTTTTTAAGCACAAATTTGACTACAGATCTATACTTCTATTCCAGTGGCACCTTATCCCTGTCCCCCCACAGGCTCAAATATAAAATCTTTGGCATTCAAAGCTCTTCATAACTCCCCTACTTTTTCTTACACCTTGCACTTCCTCTGTCACCACCATCACCCCACTCCCAGAATTCTGTGTGACTGAATGACACTGCTCTCCTAGCTGGTCCTCAAATTAGACTATGGGCATTGGGCATATGAGACTATGGGCATATGGGCACAATGGCTGTGCCCCACCCACAGAATATTCTCTCTCCTCATCTCTGCCTCCAGGCTTCCTTCAAGTCCCCCCCTAAACCCCCCCTTCTATTAGTGATCCCCCTTAATTATGGTGCCTTCCCTCTCCTACACAGAACACGTTCGTACGTAGTCATTTGTATGTCGTCTCCCTCATTCAACTATTAGGTCTCTGAGAACAGTAGCTGGTCTTTTCCCTTCTTTTGTCTCCTCAGCACCTAGTACAATGTCTGACAAACAGCAGGCACTTAATAAATGTTTACTGGCTGACATTACTAGCCTCATATAAACTCCATGTAAGAGAAATAGCAACTAGAGTTTGGTAATGCTATACTTACCTATGAGCTTCATAAGATTTGCAATGTCTCTATATTAATCAACTGGCCAAAATGTCATAGAGTAAAAGTTATTGAATATATCAAGGGGGAATGCTGGCTATTCCATGAAAAGAACACAGATAACTGGCAAGAATTTAATAAGGATAAACCATCTGGAAGGGCTAATAATAGAAATGCAAGTTCAAGTTGCCTAATAAATAAAAGGGAGAAGAAAATGGGGTCTAGCCTTACCCCCTTAAGATTTAAAGAAAATGCTTTCTCTCCACCCCCAGCACTATCAAGGTTTACTTTTTCTTAACTTTAGTCAGAGACAACTTTAATGGATGATTACTATATTTATATTGAGAGACCAACTTCTGGAGCTTTTTAGTTAGTTGTGCTCCTAAAGGTAATGTTTTTACAATGTCATTTTATGTGAAAGAAGCATGAAATGGAATTCCCAGAAACTGGGACTACTTTAGTAGTCTGAGTCAAGTATTTAACTCACCTAAATCCATTTCTGATGTCTTTTGTTAGATGGTAGATGCCTCAATGTTAATGCTTACACGCCAAATAAATAAAGGATCAGTTGGGTAATTATGGACATAATGGCTGTAAAGTAAGATTTTTTTTAAAACCTAAAATTCACAAATTATAGCACTTAGTCAGAAAAAGAATGCGTACTGAAGAAATGAGTTGGGCATGGTAGTTTTGGTTTTTTTTCTTCCCAAGGCATCACAAAGAAATCAAGTCAAATATTTGGGCTCTATCCTGATATTAAACACTTGCAGACTGAATGGTTGGTTAATTGCAAATAGAAACGAAACAACAATCATTCAGTCTGGCACAATGGCCCTGCTGCCTTGCCCACTCTGCACCGTCCTCTCTTAACCCTGGCCCAGATCAAGCAACTACCCTCTTGTACACAGATACTGCTGAGTAGGAAGGGGCTGTAAAAATAAAGGCAAAGCTGAACTTTTTTTTTTTTTTAACTAACTGAGGTAGCAGAAGAAGAAAACTTAGGAACAAGCAAAGATTTTCAATTTCTGTTGATGCTATGGCCCTGATACATTCAGGCTATGCCTCTGATCTAGGGTAGCAACATGTGCTTGACCAGGATATATGGAAGGAATTCCCTAATTGCCAAAGGCGGAGAACATGACATAACTTAAGTGAGGCTTAAGAACTCAGTATGCACTTACCCACATGAATAATTGTCTGGTCGCAGACTATTCCTAAAACCTGTTTAGCCCATAACACTGTTGAAATAAAGTACTTTGGAAATTAACTGTTATTTATAACAAAGTTCACATGTGGAAAATATGTTTGGGGATCAGGCTTTGGAAAATCATCCTCCTCTAGTGCTGCAGCTGCTTTCCACCTGGCTGACAATGGCTGAACTCCAAAGAAAGAGGGACAGAGGAGAGAGAGGAGAGGGAGAGGACATGGAGAGGGGGAGACAGAGAGAGGAGAGAG